>PVJC01013276.1:0-38282 GCA_004026665.1 Murina feae
TCCTATAGACAAGACCTCAGAGAGACCAGAGAGCACTGCACTGCCTACAGCTCAGCATCCAAACTTATCTCCTTCCTGTCAAAATACAGGAAGATGAGCTCACTCACACTACGTGGTTCCATAATTAGGCTGCCCCATTTGTCCACTCGTTCCTGTGGTGGTGGCGAGGTGCCAACCCCCTTTCCTGCTCCTGCAGAAAACCACTCTCTCCAATTGCCTCCTTCCAGCTCCCACCCCTGAGGCTTAGCCCTAGGGCTTGGCTCCCCTCTTTCCACCACCCACTGGGCTACTAATTGGTGTACATCAAGTATGATCCTCAAAAGGTGAGGACAGCTAAGCCTCCAATAGCTGACAGTAACTGTGGCGTCCTCCCAACCAGGAGTTTCTGTTCTCTATGCCTTCCTTCCTCCCCCAACACCAAGCTTATGGCTGGCTTGCTGCATGTAGAGGAAGGCTTGTCCCAATACTGCAATGACTGCTCTGACATCTTTGGAGCTCCTCCTTAGGAAACATCTGCAGTGCCAATTTATGAGAAAAACAAGCAAATCAGAATGGTTCTTTCAGGATCAAAGTCAAGCAGTGACTATACACAATGCAGCTCATTAGAATTTCCAAACTCCAGTAAACATTTGCTCTGCCTGTTTTGCTTTCTCAACAAATCTAATTCATCCTCAAAAGAGAAAAAAAGGATTACCACTGAGAACATTCTATAGACTCAGAGACTGGCTCCACGAGTGTTTGGCTCCGAATGCAGGCTCTGGATGAGGGCCATCTGGGGCAAACCCAGCTGTGCCTCTTCCCACCCATGAGATCTGAGGCAAGCTCCTTAACCCCTCTGTGCCTCAGTTTCCTCATATGGAAACTAGGGAAGACACTGCCACCTTCTTCACGGGATTCACAATATGTATAAAGTTGCCGAGCACAATAGCTAGCACAAAGTAAGGTGCTCCATAAAGCTGGCTCCTGCTGTCACTACCTCTCCTCCTACTTATCTCAGGGGGTGAAAAAACTGCAAACCCTCCTCCCAGGACAACACAGGGAGGCTGCAGTTAGAAATGGGACACACTGTCCTGAGAGAGCATGACATCTAAAAGCCACACAGGAAAAGACTCACAGATTGAATACGCTAGCAATATATTTTGTGCATACATCAAGAGGCACCATAAGTTAAAAGATATTTGAAAGACAGGGAAAAATATTTGTGACATAGCTGTCAAACAGTTACTATCTATAATGTGCACAGAATACTTATGTTCTCTCTGCTTTTACATCTGAAAGTTTCCGTATTAAAAACGAAGAGCAGCTATTCATCACGTTAAAAGGACACACCATGCAGGAGATAAATGAGCAGAGAAACAAACAGGGACTACTCAGAAAAAAAGGTCAATAGATGATGTACTAATTGAAGATGAACAACCTCAGCAGTAATCAAAAATGCAAATGGCAATGCCAAGGCACACTGCACTTTTCAGAATCACAAAACTTCCGAAAACTTGTACCATCCAGTACTGGTGATGGTGTGGGGAGTGGTCACCTTTGGATGGTGGGAGGGCAAATTGGATTAGCCGTTACAGAGAGCAACGTGGTGATTTCAACATTTAAAATGTCTGTGTCCTTGATCTAGAATTCTACTTGTAAAAATCTCTCAAAGAATGCTAACATGTGCACAAACATGTGTGTGTGTGTGTGTGTGTGTGTGTGTGTGTCACAGCAAGTTTGGTGACACAGAAAAACGGGAATCAAGCCATAGCAAAATGAATGAAGGTATTTCCATACAATGGAACACAAAGCAATGCTTTTTTTTATGTACTGAGATGAAAAGTCTAAACTTAATAATGTAAAAAGATGGCAACATGCATTTATGAATTACTAACGCCAAGTACACAGTAAATTTGTTTTATAGCTACAGATTCACAGGGGGAAAGAAGGGATTGTTTAATAAAATCGTGAAGGATAATAACTATGAAGCCAGACCTCCTGAACTCTAAAGCCAGCTCCACCCTATATTAGCTGAGGGATTCTGGACAAGAGACTTCAACTCCCCGTGCCTCAGTTTCCCCTCCTGTCACATGGAGATAATGACAGTACCTACCTCAACATTCCACTGTGTTGTGGAAACTCATGAGCAACCATCAGCCAAATCCCCTATAGCCAGGATCTCTTCACTCCTTGTTCTAACCCTGAACTTAAGGCCACTGTTCTCTGCAGACCTCTCCATAACATGGTGGTTTCTTCTCTCAGATCCTACATACTCCTCTTTTCGATTCCAGGCCATTTCCCTCCCAACTTCCCTCAACAACCCAGGACAAGGGTTGGTAAGCTACACTGTAGGCCCAATCTGGCCTACCACCTGCTTTTATACAGCCTAGCAGCTAAGAATGGTTTTCACATTTTGAAATGGTTGGGGGGTGAGGGATTTAAAAGAATATTTCATGACATGTAACATTCCAATTTCAGCATCCATAAATAAAGCTTCGCTAGAGTGCACTCGTGCTCACTTGCTTACCTGTTGACGGCAGCTGCTTTTACAAAGGCAGAATTCAGTTGAGTAGTCGCAAACCATAGCGCTTGGCCTGCAAAGTCTAACATATCTACCATCTGCCCCTTGACAGAGGAAGTGTGCTACCCTTGCCATTGAGGCATGTGGCAGTAGCCTGTACCACCCACTCCCAATCAGCTGCCATCATCTGTAAACTGCCAGGTTTCTGCGCCACGTGTATTAAAATACATACAAGCCTGACAGCTGGATGGCACAACTGCTCACATCAGTGGCTGAAGGAAGTTCGGCATTACCTCTACGGGTTGGAATGTTGTGTGGAAATCAACAGGATGAAATGGAAAGTGCATATACTAAGTTCCATGCAGTGCCCATGATCAGAAAGACTGACATATAGAGCAGGACCATGGCCTGGTGTTTGCTGACAGCGGTGAGAACCAGGATGAACAGGAAAATGTTACGGGGAAATTTTATCCATATAATGGAATGCTAAGCAGTAATAGAGCTATGACATTATGGAGCAAATTGAGGTCAGATGACTGTCTTAAGCAGAGAAATCCCAGGATAGAACAGGGTGCCCTGGGAAGGAGAGAGCCTGAGCCTGGAGTGCATAGCGAGGGCCCCGCTCAGGGCCAGACAACCTTGAAGCCTTGTTAGTCCTGTGACTACATACTATTACATTTAAACCGGAGACTCTTTTACATACTATTACATTTAAACCGGAGATGCATTTAGGTGACAGATGACCAATAAACTCGTATCTTATTTGGGAAGTGTTTGATGAGATTTAGTCCCTATTTCTTTAGAAACCAGAACAAAGCAATATGAATTTGGAGTCTTATCAGTCTGTAGGATTAAAGCACACACGGCCCAGCAGGCCTACGTCTAGAAGGAGACTTGGAGATTTTCTCCCTTTCAACTCCCTTTGAAGGTTTATGTTTATCCTCAATAGGAACATACCAGTATGATACATAAATCAAATGCCCTCTCTAAAAAGTCAGGAGGGTAAATTTCACTCAATGACTGTGTTTAGGAATGGCGAGTTGGGAAGTGGTTTTGTCCAATTCAGTCACTGAAAGGCAAAGACTCACAGCTTGAATTTAATCCGTGGCTCAGCCATCTAGTCCTGTGATTCGTCTCAAGGCACCAACCCTGATGGCTCTCTCACTGGTAGAGTGAGGATGACACCTGCCCTGTCTGGATCCTTGTGAGACTTCAATGATGTAATGGTCGCATGCTGTAGAAGGGCCATCTGAGGGCAGGCTGCCATACACATTTGAGGACATCATGAATCTCTTTCTAGACTCTAACATTTTTATCTTCTTTTCAAAAACGTCAGAATTGGCTGGGTTACAGAGATATAAAATCCTGCCTGAGATTCCTCCTGGGTGGCGTATGTGGGCATGTTGCTATAAGTTAGCAGTTCGTCAGGCCAAAACATTCAGGTAGATGGAGAGTAATCTAGGTCAGGCATGCTTCTGTGTCTTTGAAAGTCTACAGGGAATCTAAAACAATGGATTACTTGGTACCAAGGTAATGTTTAGAGGCACAGATGTTGAGCAGGTGACTAAGCTATGCATGCACAGATCCTTTCCAACTTTGCTTCTCGCTACCCTTTCCCTCTATCCCACTCCCAGCTCCGCCAAAATCGTGCTGTTGTCTTGGGACCATGAAGCAAAATCCCTCCAACAGGCTTTATAGATGAAGCCACATTGTAATCATCAACATGTAAAACCTTATCTACCTTTACAAGCTAGAAAATGTATTTTTCTCAAATAAATGCTACAAAATGTACATGAAAGTAATAATTTCAGTAAAATAAAAAAGCATCCCTGTCAAAAAGACTGAGATAGCAGCACTGAGAGCAGCGTCTGTGGCCTGCCCGTTCCAGATCCCACCCAGCCCAGCGCCTCGAAACTGGGAACACTGCCCAGGATGGTCCACTCCACTGCCGTTACCTATCACAGGGTACTGGTGTCTGAACTCACAACATAGGGACCTCTGAAAAGTGTAACAGCAAGAAACAGAACAGGAACAAACATGACACAAGTCATGTTTACACAAGTAAAAGATCACCAAGTGCTGCTGACAAGACCTCCTACCTCTTACCCTCAGCATCTTTGGTGGGTTTAATTTCAGCCCATTGTGTACACTTTCCTTAACTCTCTCCATGTTGATTTTTCAAGAGTTCACTAGAAGCAGTGCTAGAAAAAGCTTTAAGGGCCTTTTGAACATTCCCCGAGTTTCCTGAAGATCTTAATCACAAAGTGCAATGTGCACAGTGGATGTTCTTTTTCATCAGTCTGTTTAGAAGTTCTGGTATTCTTTTCACTAAAATAGATCTTGTTGTACACAGATTCTCAGAAACAGAAAAACCTGTAGCTAGAGGCCTATGGTAGAGAAGGGTGTCAACACGGACAGTGCCTTGCACATCACTCCCAGACCAATGCCCTCCTCCACCTGCAACAGAAGGCACCCAAGGCATGGGCTGGCTCATTGGTTAAGTGATTCTGTGAATATCAGACCACTCAGGGCACTTCTCCATATCCATGGGGGTGGGTGGTCCCTTAGGCATGTAGAGGAAGAGACATATCTTGATCACTCTCTTAGGGTCACCCAACTTATTCTGAGTTTTGTTCTTGTCCACCATGCAGCCTCCTGACCTACATCTGGCTCCAGGTGGATCTCCAGGCTGGGGAAAGTGCTCCACTCAAAAGAAATGAGCAGGGCTTCCACCCTGGGTAGCAAGAACAAGGGCACTGGCATTGGGGTATCAGCCCAGTGGACCAGGTAGGCATGGACTGGTCCATAGAGCCCCATCATCCTAGTAAACTAACAGCATCGGGAAGACAGAACTGGCCCCAGGCCCCAGGGCAGCATGGCCATCCTTTTGCGGAACCACTTCTGCATCCCCTTAGCTTTTGTCCAACTTTATATTTTTAATACGCACAATTTCTCATGAAATTGTCAGTCTATCCATTTCTTCCTATCGACTTTCCTCATTCTTACTTTCTCCCAGCCCAGATGTGAGGTTCCTACGGACAGAGATCACCCCTTTCCAATCACATCTCTTCTTGGCTTCAAATAGTCCTGGCCTAGAATAGACACGTAGTAAAAATGCTTGCCGTATGACTGACTAAGTGATGGCATTTGTATTTACTGAAACTTTATATTTATGTACAATTATATATTTTATATTTATGTGCGAATAGATTAAAACTCATGCAGATTGGTGCCATTTCACTTAGCCTCAACTATGTATTGTCACAAGTATCTCAAGACGCTCACATTTATGTGGTGGCCTACCATTTATTTCCAGGCCAAAGCTTCGTGTTTCAGATTCTTTTCCATTAGACAAAGCACAGCTTTTAAAAGCAGATGTTAACTTTGATATTAAATGATATAAAAACACAAGTGGGTGAATTAGAGTTCATGGGTTTTAAGAACTAATCTGTGCTTGTCACCAGGGCCACCTTGCCCTGAGTAGCCCCGTGGGAATGTGGGTGGTGTTTTAATGGTGGAGAAGAAGCAGGGGAGTAAGGAGTGGGATGGTGGGCACCTGGGGAGTTGGGGCCACCCTCCCTCGTATCTTTGTGCCCTTCTCCAACTGAATGCTTACTTTTCATGGAGATCCCGCACTTGACTGGGCTTGAAGCCTGGAGCCACCTGGGAGCAGGGACTGGTGGGGGCCGACAGGGGACCCCTGACGCTCTGCACTGAGTGCCTGCGGCTGCGCCTGCGGTCCAGGCCCCGCTGCTCGCCCACACCGCACCCGGAACACAGGCTGGCCCTCCTCCGGTCCCGACGCCCACTGGGGGGTGGCTCAGCCGTCTCATCACTGTCCTCGTGCCGCAGTGCCACCTGCAAAAGCAGAGAATGCCCAGTGAAGGTCAGACTTGACTTCCTTTCATAGCCCCTGGGGGACGGGCTGTGCACCTCAGACTCCTCTCAGTGAGAATGTAACAGTCTCTCCCCAACCTGCAGCCTTCGCTTTGCAAGGTCCTACAGCCATACCCACCCAAAGCCCAGTCTGCAAAGTGAAAGATGCCAGCCACTGTGCATCTTCCCAATCAAATGGATATGAAAAGGGCAAACAATGTCCTGAGCAGGTCTGAGAAATGTTCTGTAATCAGATGGCATCTTTACCCTGGAGCCCAGCTTTGCCATTTCTCGGGCCCAGGAGGTGGGGGCCCCTCTGAAGCCCAGTGGTTCCTGATGGTTCATGAGCTTGCTTTCCCAACGAGGGAGCTAAACAGAGCACAACAAGGATTCTGCAGAGGAAGGAGCCACAGGATCCAGGTGAGGGGAATAACCTCACCCACAGATCCAGGTGAGGGGAATAAGCCTCACCTGAGGGTATGTTGATAGAGAAAAACATCTAATCTAATAAAAGAGTAATATGCAAATTGACCATCACTCCATTACACCCACAAGACATGCCCACCAACCAATCAGGAGCAAATATGCAAATTAACCCAACAAAGATGGCAGATGCCAGAGCCTGGATACTTGAGTTGCAGCCACAGCTACCATGCAAGCATTCTGGCTCTGGCCGCTCCAGGCCTGTTGGAGACTCAGAAGGCAGGGGAGACAGAGAAGACCAGCTCCAGTGCCTGAGGCTAGCTTCTGCTGGGAGTTGAAGAAGCCTACATGTAGTCACGGCGAGGGAAGAAGTCACCTGACAGAGATCACAGGTGGCTTCTCCCCTGCGCCTGCAATCAGGGGCAGGCGGCTTCTCCCCTCGTGCCTACGATCACGGACAGGTGGCTTCTCCCCCTCCACCTGCGATCATGGACAGGATTGGGCCTAAGCCAGAAGGTGGACATCCCCCCAAGGGGTCACAGACTGCGAGAGGGCACAGGCCAGGCTGAGGGACGCCACCCTCCTGCCCTAGTGCACAAATTTTTGTGCACCGGGCCCCTAGTATATCAATATGAGAGAGAGAAACATCGATAGTTTGCTTCTGACCCAGGACAGAACCTGACCAGAAGTAGAACTCACTACCTTTTGGTATACAGAATGTTGCTCCAACCAACTGAGCCACCTGGAGATTCATCGGTATCTCCAGCGTCTTTAATTTTTCATGCCTACATTCTCCAAAAGTGGACAGTAAAAAGGGCACAAGCTGTCACTGACTAGGCTATTGTACACACAGCAAGCTGGCTCTGCCATCAACAAATAGGTATGACCTGTAGCAAATAGCCTGCCCTCTCTCTGGCTCACCAAATGAGGAAAATAGTATTGCATTGACAGGTTTATAGTAGCAATAACTTACATAAGGGTTATTTATGTAAAGCAGCTAGAGTAGGGCAGTCCCTGTGGCTGGTACTCACTATGACTGTCCTTGCCCAGCCTATGTCCTCAGATGGGATATCCACAAATTCCTCCATCACACAGAATTGGTGGCTCAGCCACCTCCAAGCCCAGGTAAGCCAGGCCCCACCAAGTTCAGTAGGCTCTCTGACTTGGTAACCACGGAGTCCCATAGTCTCACGTCCCCAAAGATGCAAGTGATCTAGCCCTTAGGTGTTCTCAGTCACATTTCACAACTTGGTCCTGCTATGAGAATGGAGAAGTAATATAAAGACAGAGAGATAATCACTCCATATGGCCTACATCACCCATTCTCAGAAAATTTGGCTACTGCAAAATCAGTGATCCCCTATGTCTACCGTTCATCAAACAAGGTGGGCTTGGCTGAGTCAAGGCCAAGTGGGCCACTCTCATCCAGGGCCCAAGGAATGAGCACCTGAGACATGGCTGTTTCACAGGAGAGCACCCACCCTTTATCAGCCCCATCTCCATTTCCTCCAGCTCCAGCATCTAGAGAAGATCGATTTAGTAAAAACTTCTGTCTCTGTGCCAGATAGATTTTATAACAAACTCTCAGATATAGAAAGGCAACTTCATACTATTTTGGCTTTTTTGTGCCTCTGAATTTACTAACTAGACATTGTGTTGGGGGTATTGAAGTAAAAACTGATGAGTTCAGAAAAAGCTCTGTTGTTACAAAATCTCATTAGAAAGTTTGTTCCCTAAGTACCCCCTGTCCAGTTTAACTGGAAGAACTAAGAAATGATGCATTTGGTTAACTACATTTATCATCTCAACTTTAACACTCTAAATGGCATTCTCTGGGAAAAGTTTGAAGACGATTATGTTCCAGACCAAGGACAGTGTTTTTAAATATTAAATAGTTTCTGTCAATTACTTTTTCTACATTTTGAGATAAAAATTCTAGACCATTTGAACTTATTCTGACCTGGGTATTGACTCTGCTTCTTTTTAAGCACACATTTGGAATAATAAGATTAGGGGCTAAAGTAGAGTTCAGATAGTTCTAATTCCTTGTCAAACCTCAGAGATCAAAGATCAAACAGCATTCTGCTTCCCGTTCCCTGTGTGAATGAAGTGCAACCCAGTTCAACTGCCTTTTATCAAGGAAGGGAGAGACAATCAGAGAGTTTAAATGGAAAAAAATTCTGGAAAAATCATCAAAGCAACACTATAAAGTGGAATTCAATGGGGACTCTCTAAATTCAGATCCTCAACAAAACATCCATTTCCTTAAAACAAGAAGAGAGCGCATGGAAGGGTGGGAGGGGCACAGCCCCAGGCTTGGCAGTCAGGAACAGCAGAACATGAAATTGGCGCTGGTGTTCGCTCATGGTTTTGTTTTTACAAGATGATTCCTAGACTCACCAGTGTCTGCTGATGACAGGAAGAGAGAGTTCACATTTACATCAGGGCTACAGTGGCAGTGCCAAATTCTTCTGGTTCTAGGGAGCCCTACAGATTAGAGGCAAGAACCCTAAGAGCCGGAAAACATGTGGAGAGGACAGAACTCACTATGAGACATATTCAGAACCTGTGGTGTGGAATCTAGTTAATGCTAAGTGCAGCAAGTGTGAGATCAACCCTATCCTGGAAGATCCTTACTCACCCAAATGTTGCAGTGATTCATTTGCTGGACCCCTTGTCAAATACCTTCTCACTATTTTAATTAAATGTGGAACACTGTAAACTAAAACCCAGATGAGGAGCAAGCAGATTCCAGAATCGAGCACTGACTGCCCTCACACCCTGCCCCATCTCACTGCAAAAGCAGGTAGGAGCAGTTCAAGGTGGCATCTGCGACAACTCTCACCAGTCCTTGAGGCTACTGAATACCTGAGCATTCTTTCTAATGTTTTATTGTGGAAATGTTCAAAAGCACACTAAGTACATTGAGGAGTATAAAGACTGTGATGTGCTCATCACCTGTGATAGCTCAACAGTGATCAACTCCTGGCCAACCTTGTCTCATTTACACTCCATTTCCTGTGCATCCCAACCCACACAGCCAGTTTCTCTTTAGAGGTAAATCCAAGATTATATCATTTCATTTGTAAACATTTCCATATACATAACCAAAAAATTAGGATTTCTAAAACCCATAACCACTATTCTCTTAAAATAACTTCTAAATATTATCTAATACCTAACAATCTCAACGTTCCAGATGGAGGTCAAAAGCTATTAGCATTTCTTTTTTTTAAATATATTTTATTGCTTTTTTACAGAGAGGAAGGGATCGGGATACAGAGAGAAACATCGGATCAGCTGCCTCCTGCACACTCCCTAACTGGGGATGTGCCCACAACCAACGTACATGCCCTTGACCGGAATCGAACCTGGGACCTTTCAGTCCACAGGCTGACGCTCTATCCACTGTGCCAAAGCAGTTAGGGCTATTAGCATTTCTTTAAGTTGATATCGTTACACTATTTCTAACAGCCACGACCGGCAGCCATCTTTTTTAAAAATATATTTTATTGATTTTTTACCGAGAGGAAGGGAGAGGGATAGAGAGTTAGAAACATCGATGAGAGAGAAACATTAATCAGCTGCCTCCTGCACACCCCCCACTGGGGATGTGCCCGCAACCAAGGTACATGCCCTTGACCAGAATCGAACCTGGGACCTCTCAGTCCACAGGCTGATGCTCTATCCACTGAGCCAAACTGGTCAGGGCCAGCCATCTGTATATAACAGAGGCAAGCCTTTTCCATATTGCTATTCCGCATCTTCGTTTTAATTCATATGCACACAACTTGATTGAGGTTTTAGGTGAAGTGGATGCCAGTACTGGTACAATTTCAAAAAGGAACTAAATGAATGCCCTGGCTTGTTTGGCTCAGTGGATAGAGCATCAGTCTGAAGAATGAAGGTGTGATTCTGGTCAAGGGCACACACCGGGGTTGTAGGCTCGATCCCCAGTAGGGGGCATGCAGGAGGCAGCCCATGAATGATTCTCTCTCATCATTGAATTTTCTATCTCTCCCTCTCTCTTCTTCTCTGAAATCAATAAAAATATATTTTTAAAAAAAGGAACTAAGCTGCTGACAGGTTGTGCATAAACAGTGCTAGGCTCCCAGAGAACAGCACTTCCCTTACCCTTGTGTAGCCCCCTCCTACACTGAGTCCAGGATTATCCACATGACTTCCTTTGGCCAATGGGACATCAGCAAATGCGATGCAAACAGAAGCTTGAAAAGTTTTGGTGTTTTGGGACTTGCCCTTCGAAAATGCTGCTATCATATGAAGAGGTGTAGGCTAGCCTAGCCCAGCCAACAGCCAGCATCAAATGCCAAACCAGGCTCATCAGGCCACAGACCCTTAGCCCCAGTCCAGCCATCAGATGACTGCAGTTGCATGAGAATCTCTCAGTTGGGCCACGTCTGAATTTCTGACCCACAGAATCATAAACAACACTGGCTGTTTCAGGCTATGAAGTTTTGGGCATATTTGTTATGTCCAAGAGCTAACTGATAGACATTTTTTATCACCTACGACAAAGAAGGATCTTAAGAGATTAACCTATTAGTCAATTATTTCTAAAAGTACCATTTATCCCTCACCCCCAAAGTCTCCAGCCTTAAGGTGCCTTTCCCATTACTAGGACTGCATTTTGAGAACTGAAAGTTAGAACACGTAAGCTGACAAAAGATTTTTTTTATTTTGATTTGTGAATTTACGTATTTGTAAAATTATATGAAACTATAAAAATTCAAATGAATGAAACATCGATTAAATCACCTTTCTGAAATGAAATTAAATTACATGGAATTGGGCCTGTCCCCAGAAGATCCAGGACATATGGTCACCAGATATCTTCCACTATTAGGAAGAATTCTAGAAGCCCAACCAAGTTTTCTTTAATTGCTTACAAACATTCATAGAGGAAAATATTGGCTTTGCTTACAGCCCTCCTTGCTGCCCTGTGTATACTGAATGTAGTTGTCCTGAGGCAATAAATTTTTTTTTTTTTAACTGCATTAGCTTTCAGAACAAAATTAAAATCCTGGCTTCGCCTGGTATATACAGCACTCAGTTGTCACCTTGAGTTAGTACTCAGGGCATCTTCCTTCTAAGGTTAGCTGCTTCCTGATTAAATCACGCCCTTCCTTCAACCCAGCATCCGACAAACACCTTATCATAAGACACGTGATATTAAAAGAGACATTTGAGCACTTACTGAACTTCTACTCTGGGCAGGCATGCGGGCTGCTGTGTACTGGAGCTAGAGAGAGGAATGGGACATCTGACGCAGAGTAGCTCAAAGGGAAACAGACAAGCAAGTACTGGTACATCCTGAGGACTGTTCAGTCCAGGGTGTGGACATAAGCAAGTGCTCTTCCCTGGGTTAGAAACAATGTGTAGGGGACAAGCAGCAGGAACCCTTTTTACCTTGCCAAGGAAACCCCGTGGATGCAGAACACCTGTGGTAACTCCCACAGAAGGAGTAGGCATTTGCTAACTTGAGAACTGGAAGGAAGAGTACTCCAGGTGCAGAAAAGAGAATGGGTCAAGAAAAGCTCCCCAAAGACCTGTCTTTCACATTCGGGAAAGAGGAGATACTGAACATGGCTGCAACTTCAGAAGGAATGGCAGAAGGAAAGGCCACATGGGTATGAGGGCATAGACTGCGTAGGCCCTTATACTAACTCAAGCAGTTTGGGCTATGTCCTGCTGGCCATGAAAAAGGGTTTTCATTCATTCATTCACATATCCATTCATTCACTCACTATTGTCTGTTTTCTTCAGCAGAAATGACATAGTCAGATCTGTCTCTCAGGAGGATCACATTGTTTTCAGCTGCAGGGAGTTAGGGAGAAGGAGAGAGCAGAGAAGGCTCCATGGGATTTAGCACCTGCAGGATGCCAACCTTGCCAGCCTCTGCTTTTGCTGCTCTCCCAGGCCTTACCCTCCAGTTACATCAGTCTCCTTTAGACTCTTCACACTGCCAAGCTGATTCTCCTCCAGTGCCCTTCTCTACGACACTGTCTCTTTAGGCTGTCATCTCAGATGGGCCTTCCTCACTCGCACCTCAGTTTCTCACCCCACCTCATCCTCTTTGCTTCATGCTCACAATCTCAGATCCTCAGCTTATTCATGTACTTGGTCACTGTCTGCACCCCATTAGAATAAGTGTGCTCCTTTAGGACAGTGGCCTTGGCTGACTAGGTTGCTGCCGTGTCCCGGGGCCTAGAGTCATTAATTGTGTGTTTCAAGTTGACTGCATCAAAGGATGCCCAGATATTTGGTCAAACAATGTTCTGGATAGGTCTGTGCAGGTAGGGGGGGGAGGGGGTTCCTCCATGAGATTAACATTCAAATTGCTAAGCGGAGTGAAATGATTGCCCTCCCTGGCATGGGCAGCCCCTTTCAGTCCAGTGAAAGCCTAAGAGGAACGAACACAGGCTGAGCAAGAGAGAATTCGCTTCTTCTGCCCGAGGGCTTTGAGGTGGGACACTGGTTTCCTCTTGCCCCTGCGCTCCAAGTGGAACTTACACCACTGGCTCTCCTGGGTCTCAGGCCTTCAGACTTCACACCAACCAAGGGGAAACACATCTGGCCATGGAGGAAACTGGGGCGAGGAGGCTTAGCAACAAGGAATGTAATTTGCTCCTCACAAAACGTGTTCTAACCTTCATTTAGAGTCCAGATCAATAACTTGAATAACAGGGGGGCATTTGCCCACTGGGAGCAATTAGAACTCCAGTCAACAGGCCATCAAGCCACGATGCACAACCCAAAGCAGGACCTGCGTCATGGGCATGTGTACAGGATGCCAAGGGCTCTGCTTTCACCATCCTGAAATTCTTATTAATTTTAACTTTAAACTTGGGTTTTGTAAGTAAAGTCCAGTAGGACAACGGAGCAGGTGCATGCTAGAGGAAGTAGGCGCAATATGCATGTCTGCCATTCCACACGCCCATGAGCATAGCGTTCTGGTAGACCCTGATGCATGGGTGTTCAGTGAGACTGCAAGTGAGTACAAAGTGAGTATGTCACACCTCTGACTGGCTAAGCAGAGTTCCTGACCGCCCCAGAGGCCATGCTTTCCATTAAAACCAGAACTTGCTTTAAATGAGGAGAGATGGGAATGCAAGGGTTCTATCCTACCCTTTCTCAACAGTGTTACTTTCCCATATTAGCCAACCACTTATGCTGAAATGATGACACATAAAAAAATGAGGAGATAGGACAGCCCAGAGCCCGCAGTTCCTTTTCCTTTTAGCCTTCCTTACTCATTAGTGAATTGAAGATTGAGTGTTGACAGAATGAACACATACTAAGAAATGAAATAAAAATAGCTGAGCTAGTTTTCACAGTTCTTCCCTGTTCTGGTAAGAACAAAATACCTGTGCATGCAGGAGGGACAGACTCCACATTCTGCTGATTCTGCACACAGGCCAGATGCTCTCATAATTGCATTTTCAATGGAGAATGCACAATATCAATGAACAGTAAAACTCCTGCTGATACTTTAAAATGTTAACTTTTCTGTCCTTACAATGACATTAACAGCAAATAAAAAGACACCATAACAAGGTGAGAAGGACCAGGGAAGAAAGTAAAAAGATGTTTAGTATTTTTAACAGCAGTATTCCCTCTTTCATTTTTATTTTTGTCCCACAAAGAAGTTCCAACCCTACTCAGTGTAAGAAATATGACCTGTCTTCTCTCTCTCTCTCTCTCTCTCTCTCTCTCTCTCTCTCTCTCTCTCCCCCCTTCTTTCTCTCTCCCTCTCAGCCTGAATGAAAGTACTGCTCATACGATGCATGTTCTTTAAATTAAAATATAAATAAATAAATAAATAAATAAATAAATAAATAAATAAATAAGCAAGGAAGCAAGTTACCAAGTTTCTGCTAGATCAGCGCTTCTCCCACTTGAGTGTGCATCACCAGGAGGCTTGTGCAGACAGACTGCTGGGCCCGCCCACAGAGTTTCTGATTCAGCAGGCCTGGGCCTGGGCCTGGGCCTGAGAACTTGCATTGGGGAAAGCACTGCTGCAACACACCCGGAAACACAGGTCTCGAGTATGTTGACCTTGGCCTTTGACATTTGTCTAAGCTGGGAGATGCCTTACAAAAGGCACGTTCTGTTACCTCATAAATGTTCAACTGTTCCACTAAGTCCAGGTCAGTCCCTTTCTTGTTCAAGTGCCGCTGGGACACGGCCGCAATGCCCAGCTCCTCCAGGCAGTCCACCACGTCATAGAAGGTATCTTGATCTGGCAATCCTGACAACGTCTGGACAGAGAAAGAACAGGACACAGACATGTCTTAGGGAACTGTCTCAAGGCTCTCAGGGCATTGTTTTACATGGTAGCCAGTGGCCATGATTATAACATTATGGGGGCAAAGCAAGATAGATGACAAGTTCATTTGAGAAAAACGTTCTGTGGTGTAAGCAGAATGAACCCCAAGAACCCACCCCGTTAGTCAGGTGCTCTGTACTCCCCTCTTCTTGAGTATAGGCAGAACACTCCCGTGACTGGGCTCCATTACATGGCAAGGGTGATGGGACTTTACAGATGTCATGAAGGTTCCAAATGAGATGATTTTGAGTTCATCAAAGGGGAAATTAGCCTGGGTGGGCCTGACCTAATCAGGTGAGCCGTTTAGAGAGGGCTACAGCCTTTCCTGAACTCAGTGTAGGAAAATGATTATCCCGCTGGCTCCGAAGCAGCAGCAAGCCATCATGAGCCCTACAGCTGCAAGGAAGTGAGCTCTGCCAATAACCACAAAGCTTGGAGGAGGACCCCAGGCCTCAGATGGGACTCCAGCCCCAGTCAACACCTTGACAGCAACTTGTGAAGCTCTGAGCAGAGGACCAAGCAGGAAGTGCTGGACCCTATCCCATGGAAACTGTGAGGTGATAAATCTGTGCTGTTGTAAGCTGCTAAGTTTGTGGTAATTGCTTACATGGCAATAGAAAACCAACATAGTCAGTGACTGGCAACTTCTGTTAAGATCAATCTACTGCCCTAGCTGGTCTGGCGCAGTGGATAGAGCGTCGGCCTATGGACTGAAGGGTCCTGGTTTCGATTCCGGTCAAGGGCAAATGTCCGGGTTGCAGGCTTGATCCCCAGCAGGGGGCACGCTCTTACCATTGATGTTTCTACCTCTCTCCCTCTCTCTTCCTCTCAGAAATCAATAAAAAAATATATTTTTAAAAATCGATCTACCAACAGCTGGAGTGATAACAATGTAATGGTTCTCTTTTCTTTCAATTTGGTAGGCCTTCCCTTGGTCTGTAAAATTTAGGAAAACATGAGAAATTCCAAAGCAGCAACCCAGAGACAAATCAATACATAAACAACCCAAGAAAGAAACAGCTGACTCCTCTGAATTCTACCTCTCGTACAAGAAGGATGATCTCCGATCAGGCCTCTGCTCAGCACTGTAAAGACCTTTAGCCCAACCGGAGTGGCTCAGTGGTTGAACACTGACTCGTGACCAGGAGGTCACAGTTCGATTGTTCCATCCCCAGTCATGGCACATGCCCAGGTTGTGGGATCCATCCCCAGTAGGGGGCATGGAGGAGGCAGCCAATCACTGATATTCTTTCTCTCTCTCTCTCTCTCTCTCTCTCTCTCTCTCTCTCTCTCTCTCAAAATAAATATTTAGAAAAAAAACTGGAAGGACTGTTGAGGTGACTTACCACAAGTCTTTTACCTTATGAATGAGGGAGATGAAGACCTGGAGGGAAGGAGTTAGCCTGAGGAAAGTTACTGAAGGCCTAGGACAAACTTCGCTCAGAGCTGCTACTCTTTCCTCCTCGTACACTCATGCCTTCTACACAAGTCATTCTGGCCTCCAGTTCCAGACACAGGCCTTTAGTCCCTATCTACTTCACTACCTTTGCATTTCTAAGAACCCTGCGTGTACATTTCAAAATTATTGTAAACATGGCGACTGCCCCAAGAGAAAAAGAACACACACAATACTTTCCTAACAACCTTTTCACAACACCACTTCCCTAACACTTCTAGTTTGGGGTTATTAATATTGGAAAGAAGGTCTTTATTCATAATGCAAACCAAGTCTTTTTCCTTCCTAGGCTGAGCCAAGAGGATACGATTCACTGTTACTGAAATCAGAAATGAATGAGAAATAACTGGGATCCAGTCCATTCATCAGGGGCCCCAGCGAGGCCATGGAGCAGGAGGCTCCGATGAAGCTATGATAAACGGTGTGCGCACCTGAGTGGCGAGGTGTGCGCCAGCGCACGCCAGTGTCTGCAGGTGCCAGGCCAGATGGTCCTTGAGGCATCAGCAGGCACAACGGCCCACTGGAGGGCCTGGCTCCCAAAGCTACCTGAAAAAGCGGGCACCTGCTCAAAGAAGGCTACCATCAGAACTAGCCCAGCCTGGGGGTTTAGTCTCTAGGACTTGGTTAGAGGATAAGGAGGTGGAAATGGCGACACACCAAGGCCAGGTCAGGGCTGATGGCGAGAGGTGCCCTGACTGCTGATTGTGCCAAGCACACAGTTGGAGGAATGCAGTGAGTTGATGTTTGAGGTCGGATTGAAAGCGTTCTACGCAACAGTGCAGGGCCAGGATGAGGCACCGAGAGAGGCCTCCAGCAGTGTCCTCATCTCTCTAGTCCCCTCCTTCTTTCTGGCTTCCCTATTGAGTTCTGCTCAGAAGTTTCCAGGGGGCGGCATTCCTTGATCTAATCCCCATCCCTCTAGCAGGCCCAACTATGATTGATTGGGAAGATTACTATGGAATACTTAAATAGATCTATAGAACCAAACAGGTTCACGTAGCCTTGGCTCAAAAACAGGCCCAGAATTGAGTGTATTAAGAGGTCTTTGGTCATTTCCTGTGAAAACGTGGGTTTGAGCCAAGCCTGCGTTCCTTGCCTTTCATGTGTGGCTGTGGCTACAGGGGAGGCAGCTTTCTCCGCCTGCAGGAGAGGGGGCTATACATCCTAGAAACACATTCACCTATTTTCAGCTGTTCTCTATCATGCTGGGCCATTTTGCCACACACCCACCTCTCCCTTAGCCCGCCCTCTCATCTCTCCCATGACACCTCACTGTCACAGCGCCTCCTTCTGGCAAAGGTGGCAGCTCCAGAACTGTGTGAGGCAAACATCTCCTGCCACCTTCACGCTCAGGTGCCACCTCATGGCCTGCTTCCTGCTTCCTTTCAGATCATGTCTTTCAGATCTCATGACAACTAGATCTTGACAGGCACCTCTCAGAGGGAGAAATCTCTGCCCTAACGGACATTTTCTTTTCCTCTCCGGGGGTTTTCACTGATTCCATCTGCTCTTCCTGGTAGGATAAAGCCAGTGTGGCCAAAGCCTGAACACAAACCTTTATAGCAGCATTATTGGTGAAAACCAAAAGCTACAAACACCCCAATCTCCTTCAGTGAGGGGAGAGATAAGCAAACTGTGGAGTATCTACAATGCACACGGGCCAGGAGCAGGAAGGAGAGAGCTGTTAGCACAGCCAGGAACAGACAAGCCTCTCCCACTGAGAGGAGACAGCCTCAAAGGGATACAGCCCATCCGATTCCACGTAATATTCCTGAAATAACAACACTACTATGCTGATAGAGAATAAATCAGTGTTTGTCAGGAACATGAACGGGGACCAGGATGTCGTTATAACAACAGAGAGATTTGGGGGTAGATGTGCGCGATCCTAAGTATGAAGGCTATCCACAACTATGTATGTGTCAAAACGGATACCGCTAAATACGAAAGGGAAAAAGCCAATTTTCTGTATGATAATTTAAAAACAATAAAATAAGATATAAAAACATAGGCAAACACGAAGCATGAATCCCATCGAGGTTACCTACCACTTGGCCCTGCTACAGCAGTGCCCCTGCCTGGGCTCCCTGACATCCTCCTTCCCCAACACTCCAGCCAGCCCCACGGTAACACCCCTGGGCTCAGGCCCTCACCTGACTCATCCTATTCTATGAGGTAGCCAGTATCTGGCCCACTGAGGGAATTTCAGCTGGGTCAGGACAGGACGCTACAGTGGAACCTTGGCTCTTGAGCTTAATTCGTTCTGGAAGGCTGTTCGAGAAACAATTTGTTCAAACATCAAATCATTTTTTCCCATTATAAAAAATATAAATGGAATTAATCCTTTCCAGACCCCCAAATGATTTCTTGTTTTAACCGTTCTTATATGCAGTACATGTCTAATGTACTTTTAAATCTATAAACAACACCCCCTACCAGCCTTAACGGAACCATGTTCAGCACTCCTTCCAGCGTGTCTTTCAGGAAGCCAGCATGCGACATCTTTGCTTTTTCACATGTCACTGTCCCAGTAATGCTGCCACTGGTTAACTGCTTTTCCTTTATCCAAATCAACTACAGCTTTTCTGCCTCTTCAACTGCCCTTCACACCTTAGCAACATTAGCACTCTTTTTTAAAAAATATATTTTATTGATTTTATTTTTACAAAGAGAAAGGAGAGGGATAGAGAGTTAGAAACATCGATGGAAGAGAAACATCGATCAGCTGCCTCCTGCACACCTCCTACTGGAGATGTGCCCGCAACCAAGGTACATGCCCTTGACCGGAATCGAACCTGGGACCCTTCAGTCTGCAGGCCGACTCTCTATCCACTGAGCCAAACCAGTCAGGGCAACATTAGCACTCTTAATAGCCTCTTTATGCTCTAAAATTGTACTAATCATGCACTTGCCACCAACAAAAGCACACCACACACACACACACACACACACACACACACACAAATATTCACAGCACAATTTCCTGAGACGTTAATAAGGCAAGGTTTAGCTGTAAACTGACTTTCACTAGTGCATTCTCTCCTTTGTTTGTGGCCTGAGAGAAGTTAACCAAGACAATTTTTCTGTGAGCAACTTGGCTGAGAACCAAATTGTTCAAGATGGGAGACTTTTGAGAACCAAGGTTTGACTGTATATAACTTCAGCTTGCAGGGTAAAAAATAGTTCCTGAAACCTCTCAATCTTTCGACAACATGGGTGGAAGGTGAGGGGAAGGATCGAGGCGGGGATTAGTCTGGATCTTGGAAACCCCCCATTCATGCCCCTGTATAACAAAGTGAGATTTCAGTCTCAGAACCACGAGCAAGCTAGAATTTAGTCCCCTTGTTCTGTCATAAAACTGTTAACTTTTTGAATTCTGTGTCATTAGGACATCTTTTACTATAATGAAACAAAAGTTAGAAACCCGCTGTAATAATTTCCTAGATTTCAGAGTGTGAATTTTTTCCAGAACCACGTAACATTTCACTGCATTGTTTTGTTTGGGATCTTAGAGGATTTTACTCACTGAGGCAATAAACATGACTAAAATTCAGCAACAGAAAGCAAACCCAGCGTGGGTGCCAGCTGTCTGCTGATCTTTTTGAGGAAAAGATGACATTGGAACAATGTCCTGGGGACCTGCCTAGACTTCCTCTGGGCCAGAACTAACAAAAGATGAAACAGAACTGCCAGAAGAGAAAGGGTAAGCGAGGAATTCCTGGACATTAAATGCCGTCTGATGCCAAGGAGCGTCTGACACGCACTGGGTCCGTGCCGGGGATTGGCAGCAGAATGGCCACACCATGCAATGCTGCCAGGGCCATCAGAACAGCTGGGCACGACCGCCACCAATAAAACGGATAGCA
Organism: Murina feae; assembly: GCA_004026665.1. Classification (NCBI taxonomy): domain Eukaryota; kingdom Metazoa; phylum Chordata; class Mammalia; order Chiroptera; family Vespertilionidae; genus Murina; species Murina feae. Next base: position 20,469 of record PVJC01013276.1, read on the forward strand.
TTACAGTGGAAAACACTGAGCAAGAGAGAAAATTCAATTTTTGCTGAACTCAGTGTTTTCCAAAACAATGTCAGTGACTGAAGATGACAGGAAATTGATGACCTTAATCTTTAAAACCCAACAGAAAATTGCTTTAAAATTGCATGGTAAAATAAGCTCACAGGTTTAAAAATAAAAGCAAAATTATCATCTACCAAAAAGTGGTGCTCATTCCCCCCTAGGACTGTCATAGAGGTTGCTGAGCCTCACCAACAAACGCCTTTCGTTAAAAAGCAATCACTGAGTCTGGGAACTGTTGTTTTCCTGGACATTTCTTTTCATCTCAGTAGGTTTAATGCTATTCCTTTTCCCGCTGGGTTCTGAAAGTATTTAGGACACTATCATTTTCTGTCCTATTTTCTGCTAATAATTTCCTAGTCTGTCACTTGCCTTGAGCTTTTATTTGTGGTTTTCATTTTTAATGATAAGGCCTTAGAGAGTTGTATGCACTGAAATATTTAAGTCCTTTCCTTCGGAATGTTTCTTGACTGGCTGTATTATTAATGTAACCTTTACCTACCAGAGGCCAATTAATCTTTTAAATATTTTATTGACTTTTTTACAGAGAGGAAGGGAGAAGGATAGAGAGTTAGAAACATCAATGAGAGAGAAACATCGATCAGCTGCCTCCTGCACACTCCCCACTGGGAATGTGCCCGCAACCAAGGTACATGCCCTTGATTGGAATCGAACCTGGGACCCTTCAGTCTGCAGGTCGACGCTCTATCCACTGAGCCAAACCAGTCAGGGCACCAATTAATCTTTTATGTTGAGGTTTTTTCTCATTTTTCTATGGCTTGATGTGTTACAATGAACTCTTGAATTGATCCGGAATTTATTCTGGTAGATGGACAAAGTTTTCGTTTATTTCCATTTAGCAAGACCTCCCTGATCATGAACAAGCTAACCCACCCCCTCCAATGTCAGTCACAGCGTAAGAAGTTCCATGCATTGGGTCATTCCACAGTTCCTCCGCTCCCCTCCTCTGCCAAGGGAAGAGCCAGGACAACACTGCTTTACTGTTGGAGTCTGCACATCTTAACATCTAGTAGAAGCTACTCCTTATAATGATGCTGCTTTCTACTAATCTGTCCCCACTTCATGAGGGAACATGTTTCTCCAGTTATACTTCAGGAAGGGATATGGGGTCTGCCGTGTAGGCCTACACCCCGCAGCTTGAACAGTACACGGGACAGCCCGTGGTGGGGCTGATGAGGAACTGAAGGCCCACAGTGGGGCTACACCTGGTCTAGGGTATAGTGATCTGCAAAAGATAACCACCTGACCCTGCCTCAGTGATGAAGGACTGAGCCATCATCATGAACGAAGTTCAGTCCCAACAGTGGGCTGTCCCAGGCCAATGTGAGACCGACCCGTGGCCAGAGCAGCATTTCTGGGAATGAATCCTGAAGACTCCAACAGCCCTCCAAGGTGGTGACCAGGGAGGGACATGACAGAAAGGTGTCACCGTCATAAAAGGAGGATGGAACCCACTCCCAGGAATCTCATCCAGACCCCAGCAATCAGAATTCAATAAGCAGTGCAGTAAGAGTGCCTTCATTTCTCCTGAGTGTGAACTCTGTCCTTACAGTAAAACTTGTTCAGTCATTGCTTAAGCAGTGGTTCTCAACCTTCTGGCCCTTTAAATACAGTTCCTCATGTTGTGACCCAACCATAAAATTATTTTCGTTGCTACTTCATAACTGTAATGCTGCTACTATTATGAATCGTAATGTAAATATCTGATATGCAGGATGGTCTTAGGCGACCTCTGTGAAAGGGTCGTTCGACCTCCAAAGGGGTCGTGACCCACAGGCTTAAGGAAAAATGTTTTCAAGGGGACATCTTGATAGGAAAAGTGGTCATAAAATTCCCGTTATTAGAAAAGACCTAGCCCTGGCTGGTTCGCTCAGTTGGTTAGAGCATTGTCCAGATATATCAGGGTTGCAGGTTTGATCTCCAGTCAAGGCACATACAAGAAGCAACCAATGAATGCATAAAGAGTGAAACAAATTGATGTCTCTCTCTCTCCCTCCCTCCCTTCCCTCCTTCTCTCCCTTCCTCCCATCCCCTCCCCCTCTCTCCCTCCCTTCCATTCCTCTCTCTAAAATCATTAAGTAAAAATTTAAAAAACAAAAAGGCAAAGACCAAAGCACCAGAAGCAAGCAGACACTCACAGGGCTTCACACACGTGTGCATCAGCACGCGGGCACATACACCGCGTGTGAGTGTAAAGGGTTTTCTCCTGTGAAGAAGCACACCGCGACCATGGTTCCAGCCACCATGAGGGGGTCCACAGGATGTGGCTCTTAGTCAGAGGGCACAATTTAAACCCCCACATCATCTTAGCTCCCTAGGACTGCCATAACTACTTACCACAAACGGGGCAGCTGAAACAGCAGGGATTGATCCTGTCATAATTTGAGACTAGAAGCCTGACAACAAGGTGTGGGCAGGGTCCTGCTCTCTCTGAGGGCTCTAGGGGAGGGTACTTCCTTGCCTCCCCATAGACTGGCTGCTGGAAATCCTGGCATTCTCTGGCATCGCTGGCTTAGAGATGTATCACTCGAATCTCTGCCTCTGTCTCCACATGGCGGCCTTCCTCATGAGCACGTGTGTACATCTCCCTCTACATGTGTCTCTTTCTGTCCTTAAAAGGACAGCAGTCGTAATGAATTAGAGCTCATCCATATGACCTCATCTTAGCTTGATTACATTTGCAAAGACCCTATATTTTCAAGTAAGGTTACACCCATAGGAACCAGGAATAGGACTTCAACATAGCTTTGCGGGGACAATTCAACCCATAAAAAACACTGACCAACCTTGTTCACTAAAGTCATCGCATAAACTAGCAGCTCTGTGTCGACCCCGTCTTTTTCCTCCAGGATTTCCATGACGTTTGACCAGGGCACAACTCCTGCAAGTAAAGCAAAAATCATTAGGAACAGCAATTCAGCATTTCCCATCCAACTCGCTTCAGAGTTTATCTAAAGGCTCTTCACCCAAAGATGGCATGTCCTTCAGGCACCGAGTGCCAAAGCATGACACAGGCTTCGCAGTAGGTGACAATAAACCACATTATCCTTGTGCATTTGAAAGTGTATATTCCTCAGTGTCAGGGGGCCCAATAATTTGCTTGAAAGTTCCCATTGTATGAGTTACGTAACTTTTAGGAATGCATTCACGTGCAGCTCTTCAGGCCATGCGTTTCACTGCTGAGTGCAGAAACCCTAAGAAGTTCTCTCTGGGCATCAGCATGCTACGGTCTGATCTCCTGCAAGGAAAGGAGAGGTGGGAGGTCTTCCATTCACATGGGCTCTAAGAACTGACAGGGAAACGCCCGTCTAGCAAACATTTCAAGAACAGAAGCATAAAATCCCTATGCAATCCAGGCACGTCTACACAGAGTAAAGGCACTCACAAGGCATGCACATCGGCACTGCCAAGGCCAAGGCCGCAAAGGGGACACATGCCCCTGACCCACTTCCTGTGCCTGAAACAAGCATTTGCAGTGAAGTGTCGCCTTGCCCATGGCATGGCTGTGTGGAACAGGAAGCTCCTTCCTCTTCCTCTCTACAGACCTCAAATGATAATGCTCATTTTTTGCTGAGAAACGTAAATTTTGAAGTAATCCAAAGCCTGTGGCTTCTAAATGCTGGTTCTTGGATGGGTTGTGTCAGAACTGAAATGTCTACAGAAAAGTGAATGGAGATCTTTGAGGGTAGGAAGTGGGTTGAGCTGGCACAATTGTAAGAGAACCAGAGAGTCAATGCGCACAGTCAGAAAGAGAAGACAGGAGAATTTAAGAAGGGAACAGGCACCTACTATACAGTGTGGAAGACACAGATGTTGTTTGATGTAGATCTCTTGGCTCTCCCAGCAAGTGAACAGAAAGCCCGATCCACCAAGTTGCCCAATCGGTCAGAACCAGGGAGGCTACCATAACCCTTTCTAACTCCGGACACAAAAGCATGATCCTTCGCCCATTAACTGCTGAATGATCTCCTTGCTGGTACTTATCATCAAACTATGTTGAAGTCCTCACCTGCTCTTCAAACCCCAGCAAAGTAACCATTTCTGCCCCTGGGACAGCCAATCAATGTTGTTAGCAGTGAGATCTTGGGCCTCACTGTCCAGGTGCAGTGCTTGTTTTCACAGCAAGCGCAACTTCTATTATTCACACTCGGCACCCAACCTCAACAGAATACACATGTCCTAGTCAGTCGGCCACGTATGGTTAAAAGGCAGACTATGCAGGAGAGAAAGCATTGAAGCGAAGAATTTCCAGTGGTGCTGGTGGGCCCAGAACTGCCTTCTGATTGCACACTTTGGATCCAAAGATGCCAAACCAAGCCTGGGATGGAAAGGCCAGGAACAAAGGCAAGCATCTAGTGGAAAGGGAAGTAGCCAGGTTATACTCTCTCTCTCTCTCTCTCATAGAGACCAACACAATGGTGTACCATTGTGTCCTTTATGATGCAAACACCCAAATACTGTCTTAATTTAATTGAAAACATGATCTTTAGCTATGATATCTGATTCTCTACTACTATTTAAGGATTTCAAGTTTGGAAACTAGGATATATTCATACACTGTTGGGATGAATGTTCATTCTGCTTTGTTCGGGAACCAGAAAATGGGAAATATTTAGAAGAATGAAGGTAAAGGGGAGGAAACATTTCGGTTCTGCACCGCAGTCTTGGCCAGGCTCAAGCTGGCCTAGGCTAAGCATCAGCTACTACAACGTCCCCAGGAGCTGCCATCTGCCGGAACTAAGTGGCCCAGTTCACCCAGCTCTACAGTGATTATGTGTGTGTGGGGGGGGAGGGAGTGGGGGTCCTGTTTTAGAATCATAAATCATATCATCTGACTTCTTCAATTAACAGAGAAAGAAACAGAGCCCCAGAGTGGTGGAATGAATGATGGTTGAGCAAACACATCTAAACTGGAGTGATGGTATCAACCTCATAGGATTGCTGGGAAGTATCATGGAGATAAAGCCCTTGGCCTTTTTGCCTTAGCACTGACCAAGCACATGATCAGCTGTCTCTCTCCAACTCCCCCAGCCCCAAACCCCTGGAGTAAGTGTAGGCTCAACAAGAGCATGCTTATTTATCTGCTGTTTCAAGCACAAAGTTGGTATATAAGCATTTGTCAAACAAATTATTTTTACATAAAAATTTCTTAGCATAGAGCCTGTCACGTGGTTGGCACTAAAATATCAGTAGCTGTAATTATAATGGTGGCTGGGGGTGTGCTGACACCCCCAGAGGACAGGCTCCCAGGCCAGTCCTCTCTTAACCCAGAATAAATAACTGTTCAATACCTTCCCCCTTTTACTTTCCTCCTAGGTCTCCCAATTAAATCCCAAAGAAAATAAGATATTTAGCACAATGCCTTGTACACAAGTTGGTCTCATACCCAAACAGAAGGTCCTCATAGTATGTTCCACGTCTTTCAACACAATTGATGAGCACACTTAACACACATACTTTGGCTATAAATAATAATGGGAACAGGGCTGGCGTTCTGTCATCCCCTAACACCCACCATGCTTTGTGCATTCTTCACAAATCCATACATCCTGAGCAGAAATCAGAGACGGGAGAGCTTGAAAGGATGGCGGGACAGTTTCCCCTGTTAATCATGTGTGCTACACATGCTGAAGAATTAGGTCATATCTCATCACCTCCCATGCAAATGAAAAATGGAGCTTCTTCAAAAGCAGCGCTGAAGTGAAGTGGTGCTGACTCACCATTTACGATGGAAATTTCAAAAGGGGTTACCCAGTCTGGTCACTTGCCCCACCCCCTGTCTGACAGGCAAACCCATATTGTCAGAGGGAAGGACACCCTTCTGGCTGAAGAGGGTTCGCAACGAGTTTCCCGTCCATCACCGGGGGGAATTCTCAAGGAAAGGAGGCAGATGACAAAGCAAGGCCCTCTCGTGGGCTTTTGGAAGCACTCTCTGCCTCTCTATCGTTCTGCCAGGCTCTGTCCATTAGAAAGAGAAGGTGACTTGGAGATCTAAGCCAAAGAGAAGATGACCCAGCAGTCTAAGCAGATGGGTGTGTCTGCTTCAAAAACAGTTTTTTTCTTTCCTCTTCTTCATTTCCTCCTTCTTCTTCTTTTCCTCCTCCTCCTCCTCCTCTTCTTCTTCTTCTTCTTCTTCTTCTTGCAAATTGGGAAAAGATGGCCATCACTTTGTCTTGGGGGGCCGTCTGAGTAGAGCTCATAACTTCCTTGTCGTGCCCCAGAGACTACCTCGAATCCACCTTTTCATTCCAGCCCCAGAACAAAAGTGCCAACTGTCTGGATCAAATGGGGCATTTTAGATTTTCATTAATTCATAAATATTGATCATGATGGACTTAGACTCCTCAGCTTTTATGCCGGCTCCCTCACTGGCCCACTCTTGGCAAAGGGCAAACTATCCATGCACACATAATGAATGAATCCTCTGGTTAACCCAGGCATGATGTCTTTAAAGCAACCCAGGAGCATTTATCCTAAGAGAACTTCATTGGCTGCTGGTGGTAGTAATTTTTGAGGACTCCTAGCTTATTTGTTGATTCTTTAAATCTGAGGTTTTTCATCATCCAAAAGAATTCCTTTCTATTCAACCAAACCCAGTCTATGCTTTAATATACCCATTCTCCACCCCATCTCCCGAGAGGAATGTGTCTAACGCCACCTGAGGAGTAAAATTTATGGCTTAAGCTTGTGCACAGTGGACATGCTTGGCTGGCCCTCGTCACCTCTGGCACCTCTGTCTGCTCTCACCGGCCGAGGAGGAAGTGGAGAGCTGCTTCCACACCTACTGGTGGAAACACACCTGGGAGCCTGGGGCTCTCTGCAAAAACCATGATATATGTGTATGTTTAATTCCACCGCCAGGTTCAGGAACACTGACTAGCAGTAAAATAGGATGATGTTATATGCGTGCATTATGGCCAAGACCACACATGTCCATAGAGGAATGTGCTGTTGAACCACAGGTGATAAACTACATGTCTCAATTTGTCCCCCTGGTGACATTCCTTTTTTTCTTCCAGCTGCTAGTGCTCAGTAGCAGACAGATGACAGTAGTTGCCCAAAACTTAAGAAATTTTATGGGCAAAAAACTATGAAGTTAAGTAAATAACCCGTTAACTTCTTTAATTTTTTTCCCTTTGTTTTTTACAAGTTGGGAAAAGATGGCCATCATTTTGTCACAGGGGAGAGGCTGAGTACAACTCCGAGCCTCTGGCTGAACCAGAGGATGTCATGCTCTGGGTTCATCTCAGGACCATTCCTCTACTCCATGACATACCTTCACGAAATGTGAGGCTCAAGGAAGAAAACAGCTCCCAACTCAATGAAGTCAAAGCACAACCTCAAGGTCATGAGAAGATTGGCCCCTCTAACATGGCCCCCATGCATTACCCAGAATTTAGGACAGGAAGCTGAAGAATCCATGCATCATTCTAAAGTAATCCCCAGAGTTGGGCGTCGAACATGACTTCTCTAAGCATGAACGAGAGGATCTGCCTTGCTATCTTCCCAGACACCCACCTCTGGCCCTAACTCTCATTCACTGGCCTTGGGTGAACCCCCCCCCCCCGCCCTGCCTCCCCCTCCCTGCCCCGTTTCTGAGTCACTGGCAGTCTTCATTGATGATTCTCAGCTGGCCTCATGATCTACTATTGACTATAAGGAATTTCAAATCCGGTACCAGATGACAACATGCTATGGTAGAAAGAAACACACAGACTTGTGCTGGTCTGGAGCCCACCTTCCAGACTCATAGCCCTGACCGTGCGTGAGGTTCGTCTGTGTCACACACATCCACACAGAGGCCCGGAGCTGCCCGGGTCTGAGATCCGCCGTGCAGGGAGCTGACATATGCCTGCGCATTCATTGGAAAGGTATGGGGGCCCAATTTAGGGTTCTGGATGGTTTTCATTAACTTACATTCCAATTTTCAAAGGAACCAGTCATCTACTTTCTTTCACCTTTGAATTTAGCTCTGGAAGGTGGGTCTAGTTGTATCTCAACTGATTTGTGCATAAATCTGTGCAGACACACATACACCATAAGGAAATGTACCACCGTGTTAACACAATTTCTGTCTGGTGAGATGAGAGGTGATTCTACTATTGTCTGCTTTATACTGTTTTTTCCAAATTTTCTACAGAGAGCATTACTGTTATAATCATAAAAAGAAAATAACTGCTATCAAGTTTTTGACCGTCATCATCACCATATCTTACCAGGGAACAAAACTAAAAGTTTGTTTTTTAAAAGGACAAAACAAAACCAAAAAACCTTCAACATCTTGGTTTCAGGCTTCACAATATTATAGGCGCCACAGCATGTTACACCCTGAACCAGATCCAAAGCTGACTCTTCGTCAAGTGTGCAGGGCAGGCCCACTAGGCGCTGGGACACCAAGAGGAGAGCCAGGCGCCCTGTCCTCAGGCAGGGCACACACTCAGGAGAGAAGAGCAATGAAAACAGCACCGCAGAGAAGAGGGGCGCATGGGGGCGCTGAGAGCACATGGCTGTCTGAGCCAAGGGAGGGGGCTGTGGTGCAGCCCAGGTAGGAGACAGACACGTGGCAGGTAGACAGGGGCTGGATGGTACAGGTCAGATACAGGGCTTGGATCCAATCCCGTGGGCACTGGAAGCCATTGGCAGGTATCAGATGGAAAATGGTGAAACCAAATTTGTGTAGTTGGTGAGAGGCCAGCGTAGCACTTGGGGGAGGCAAGGGACACCAGGTGAGAGACGGTGAGGGGCCCCAGGAGGGAAGGGACATGTGGTGGAGGAAAAGGGAACATCTAGGGGTCAGAGTGGGTAAAGCCTGTGTGAAGGAGGGGAGGAAGGAGCCAGGACAGGATGGGAAAGGAGGAGAAAGACCTGGTCCGGTGTGTGCTCAGGGACGGGGGACAGAGTGAGAAGACAAGCTCAGGGCCAGGCCCCTGGTAGGTGTGCCTACGAGTGCTTTTCTCTCCCTGCAAACCTCGCTCTGTCTGTAATCTTTATATACTCACTGTGTTTCCCGCAGTGGGAGGGCCACACAAAGAGAAACCTAATTCTGTTTTGAACATGTAAGAAGTGGGAGTCTTCCTACGTCAGACGTTTTTCCCCTGGTGAAATCAGGGGGCGGGGACCGCTCACCTCTTTTTGTGTCCACAGCAGAGACCGCCTGGATCAGAAGGGGTGCATTCGACTCTGAGTACTCCACGAAGACCAGCAGCAGCTTCAGGGCTGTCTTCACCACCAGGCGGAACTGTGCAGAAAAGAAACCATCACGTGGGGCACACACAGCCCCTGGCACCCGAAGGCATCGTCTCTAACAGCAGCGGGCACCCCGTGTGCTTCGGCCCAGGCACTCTTCTCAACAACTACACAGGCTTCATCACAGGTGCCTCAGAAGGCAGGGATTAGACTTACCCCCACTGCACAGATCAGGAAACTGAGGCACAGAGCACCCTGCCCAAGAATACACCCGTAAAATAGAACCCAAATTTGAACCCAGGGCCTTTGGTCCCAGAGCTCACACCAGGGTCTCTCAATACCCCAGGCAGTGGTGGCTGAGTCAGGTACAGTAGTTCCCCTTATCCGTGGGGATACTCGCCAAGATCCTGAGTGCATGCCTGAAACCACAAAGGGTACTGAACTTCAGACTATGTTTTTCCCTGTACATACACACCTACGATAAAGTTTAATTTATAAATTAGGGACAGTGACAGATGAACAACAACCTATAATAAAAAGGACAACTATAACAATATACTGGAATAAAGTTATATGAATATAGTGTCTCTCTCTCTCTCTCTCTCTCTCTCTCCCCCTCCCTCCCTCCCTCCCTCCCTCTCTGCCTCCCTCCCTCCCTCTCTTATTGCACTGCTCTAACTCTTCTGATGTAAGATGACACAAGACCTACGTGATGAGATGCAGTGAGGTGAATGAAGAACATGTTATGACGTGGTGTTAGGCTACTATAAGGGTGACTTGAACACAAGCACTGCGATACTATGACAGTCCTTCTGACAACTAAGCCGGCTACTGCATGACCGCCAGGCAGGGAGCATATCTACAGTGTGGATCCACTGGACGAAAGGATGGTTCACATCCCAGGTGGGATATAGCAGGACAGCACAAGATTTCATCACACTACTCAGACCAGCAAACAATTGAAAAGTGATGAATTGTTTATTTCTGGAATTTTCAATGTAATATTTTCAGACTGCAGTTGAACATGGGTAACTAAAATCACAGGGAGGCAGGGCAGCAAGTGAGGGGGGAATATCTGCTTTGTTTTTCTAGACTAGAGCATTAAGAGCAGGAATGATCACAATTCTCATTTTTCTGGCGAGGACACAGGGGCAGCAGGTTAAACGGCTTAAGTCACGACAGCTGGGTCAGGAGAGCAGGGATCTGAACCAAGTCCGGTCTTAAAACTGAGCAAGTGAGGCCATCTGGGGCCTTAAAACCCACACTGGCTGGGCCCAGAACACAGCATTTGTGAGGAGCCACACACAGAGTCCCTCCTCCACACAGGTCAGTTACTCAGCCAGAGAAATTCCCAAACCTCCCACTGCAGCCCAGCCAGCCCTGGGCTGTGGTGGTGGCAGATGTTTCCAGGGTCTTTGGTCCCAGAGCTGTCCCCTTCCTGCCCCCCACCCCACCCCCACCCTCACCCCCAGACACTGCTGCATCCTTCACCCACAGTCTTGTTTCCTGGACCAGCTTCCTTCCAAGAACCTCCTCCTTAGGACACTGACACACCAACTACCTCCCAGAAATGTGTTCAAATCATGCATCTAAGAAACAGCAAGCCTGCCCTGGCTAATGTTGCTCAGTGGTTAGAGAGTCAGCCCATGCACCAAAGGGTCACAGGTTCAATTCCCAGTCAAGGGCATGTACTTGGGTTGCAGGTTTGATCCTCGCCCCAGTCGGGGCCCATGTGGTAGGCAACCAATAGATGTGTCTCTCTCACATCAATGTTTCTCTATTTCTCCCTCTCTGCTCTTCCTCTCTCCCTCCTTCACTCCGCCTCCACTGTCTTTGAAAACCAATGGGAAAAATATCCTCAGGTGAAGATGAACGAGAAAGAAATAAATAAATTAAGGAAGTAAAGAAAGAAAGAAATGAAGAAATGAAAGAAGGGAGGGAGGGAGGGAGGGAGGGAGAAAGGAAGGGAGGGAGGGAGGGAGGGAGGGAGGGAGGAAGGGAGGAAGGAAGGAAGGAAGGAAGGAAGGAAGGAAGGGAGGAAAGGGAGAGAAACGAAGGAAGGTAGGAAGGAAGAAAGGAAGGAATAAAGGTACGAAGGAAGGAAGGGCAAGCTTGTCCCATCCCTAGCAATTTGTTTGCGTTACCCATCCCTCACAGGCAGGAACATGGCCTTAGGAGAGGGGCTTATTTGCACTGTTTGCAGGGCCTGGAATGGCACTTGGCACAGATTGGGTTCAACGATGTTTCCTTAATGTAAGAATGAGGCAATTAATGACCAGTCAATCAATGCATGACCCTCACCTCCATCACCATGGTGGTGGAGAACTGGCTCCAGGTTCTCCACTAGCAGCCCAAGAAAGACCCACGGCCTCCTGGAGGCATGTTCTCACGTCAAAATCTTAGGGACACGTGGGACTTTACAGAGAACTCAGAGCATCGGGCACTCCCACAGGGAGCAGAGAAAAGGCACCACCCACCCCAAATCATGTCTCCAAAATCATGCTGCCCTGCCCTGCTCCCGTGTCACGCTTCCCTAGTAAACAATCGTCTTTTCCTTGACTCCACACCTCTTTCCTGCCAGTCCTGGGGTTCTCAGCTCCCCTTTATAGGAAATGTTCTCCAAACAGTTGCCACACTCCTGGCTCCAGTTCTTCACTTCCCAGTGACTGCACAATTACACCGAGGACATCCTCACGGCTCTGTCCTTACCACCTGGGATGGAGTTCTTCGGAGAGCCCTCAGCTCTTCAGGGCATTTTACCTTCATCACTTGAGTCCTGCATTTGGTCCTCAGTCCCCTGAGAAGGAATCAACTAAATTCCAGAGTGTTTTTCTCACCAACTATGAGGTTTGGGGTAGGAGGGAAGGCAATGGCATAATAAACTGCACTATCTTGGTACACTTAGAGCTCAAGAGATTTCTCCAAGTAAATAAAACACCCAGCAAGTCCAGGCTTGGTGACTTCCTTAGTGGGCGGACTGTCATTATGTGGTTTAAGCCTTTGCAGTGCCTTCCTGGGAAAGAACCTGGCTGCTGCCCAACCCTGCGCCCATGAGCCAGTCTCAGCAGGGGCTCTCATGCCCATCTCATCAAGGTTTCTTTGAGCATCTCTGTGGTCCTGGGGCCTTGGCTGACATGGTCCCAAGACCCAAGACCCCTAAGCCACTCTCCAATACCAGGCTCTCTAATTAAAAACCACTGTTTTCTAGCAAATCATTTTCTATTGGTCTCAACATGCCTATTCATGTCTTCTCTTTTGCTTAAAGACTCTGTTAGGAGTATTTTGGGCACTGTAAGAGAGAGAGAGAGAGAGAGAGAGAGAGAGAGAGAGAGAGAGAGAGAGAGAGAGAGAGAGAGACGCCCCCCAAAACTCATTCATGATTTCAGGTTTCTACCAATTTGGTTACAGGTGAGTCTAAGTTAATGTTTACATGTGTTTGGAAGACTTACTATGTAAAATTAATAAGCATATTGGGTAGTTAAGCTACTTTAGAAAAGAGAGAACATGAGAACATTAACTTTATGGAAATGCATGATACTAAGTGAGAACATGTCCTAACTAATCATCAAAATACAACCAGCAAGACTCCTCAGAAATACCTTCTTAGCATTGCTGCAATGATAAAAGTACGTTACTTCAAAAGATCTCTATATCAATCCCTCATTTATCCAGAAAGCACTTAACTTGATGCCCTCAAGTATGTAAAATACAGTCAAAACCCTCCAAAGCTCTGGAACAGCCAAAATGGAGACCCATCCTTCCAAGTCCAAACACATGACTCATTTCTCTACTCTTAAAAAGCCACACTTGGTGCTACTTGAACTTATCGTAGGCATTCTAATAAGCTCGGCTGGAAGGAAGGAGCAACCCAGAGACCAGTGACAGGTCAGGTAAGGCAGGTCCACTGTGGCACCAAGAGCAAGGACCACGAAGGAGGAGGGTGGGAACCAGCCACGGCTGCCAGGGCAGACACCACCACCTGTCTCAGATGCAAAGGCCTCTCAAAGGGGCGTGGCCATGTCTCTCCCATCTGCATTGTCTGATTTTCAGCTCTGCCTGGTGCTCCTTCATGTCCCGATGAAGAGTCTCATTGAAATAACTTATAAGCTCAAACACTTGCCCACCTGCCTAGCACCGAGCAAAGATCAATCAGAACTGATTCTCATTCTTATGGAAGAGCGATCATTGGAAAGATAAAGCAACCAATCACAATGGGTTCAACAGGGATGCAGGGCAGCAAGGAGTCAGCCTCAGAGCAGGGGCTGAGGCAGAGAGTGCAGTTCCCACATCTGGATGTTCTTTGTGGTCGCTCACTAAGGTTATTGCTGGAGGAATTCAGAGCCTGGATGGGGGTCTCCCAATTCCCAAGATGCCCTGCTTCTTTCAATTTCTTCAGCACCTTCCAGATGCCCAGGACCCAAGGAGATGTGGGACCCAGAACACCTACAACACACAATTGAGAGTGTTACCCACACTAGAGGCCCTCAGAGCCAGGGCTCCCAGCCACCTTTCTGGGTTTCCACAGAGCAGAAAGCTTATGTGACAGCCTCTGGGCTCCTGCTCATACACATGATTCCACTTCCTTGGGGCTGGAGGGGACACTCGGAGGGTCTAGACTCAGCACATGGGCCACACGTTAGCTACTTCTCACGTGATTACCTCTAAGGAACGCAAGTATTCTATTTTAACGCTGTCCGTTCTAGTCAGTGATGCTTTCAGTTGCTCACACACACAGCTAAAGGACAGTATGTAACAGGAATCGGAGACCATCCCTTTGTACTGGGCTGGAGGGAAGACAGGAACACCTAGCCAGCTGGGAACTGCTGAGCTTCCCATGTGTGTTTAGCACATTTGGCAGGACCGGGCTGAGCTTTCCTTTCTGCTGCAACTCTCAATTCACACTCTCTGTTCCTACTCAGCGTGAAACAGAGGCTGAGTCCTCATGGGACAGAAGTGCCTTTAATGCAGGGATGTACATTAGTCAGGCCTCAGTCGAGTCCTGCGACTCCAGTCTGAAGAACCACTGGAGGCTCCAGTGTTACTCCCTGCCCACGAGGCTGGGATGAAGACGGTAGCAGGATGGTGATGACATGGTGCTTTGCTGGGTTTTTCATTTTCTGGGTCAACCCACAGGGAGGGTGTGGTGTCAGCTTGTACGGAACCCGAGTGTCCAGGTTTTAGATAAAATGTAACCACCAGATGTATGGAAAAGGAATAAAAGGTAATTTTCCTCAATAAGTTTGCACTTGAAAGCAAACTGGAGCTCCCTGCACGTTTTTATTGTACTTAGAGAAGCCCAAGAACTATACTTAGCAGGTCAAATATGCTGCTTATTAAGTAGAAATAAAAGCATCCCCCCAAATCTCCAAATTCCTACTCCTCTTCTAAAAATCCAAGCACCATAAAAAGAAAACAATTTCCAAACCTCAGGACTTAAATTACAAAGGGGGTCAGAAAAACATGCTTAGTTCTATTTGTTTCATTTTCCACTAAAAAACAGCATAAATACATGTTATAGAAGTGGATGCTGGTTATTAAAAAGGAATTCAAAATTGGCAAGATATCTTGATCTGCAAAGCTGTGCCACTGTTTACAAGCTTGCCAGAAAGAACTAAGAATATCTGAGTATTTTATCAACAGAAACATTCAAGTGACTTAAGACACTAGATTTTCTTAATGAAAACACTTTCTTCCAATGACATAGACTGAAGCTTGAATTCCTGTGCAAGGATCTCAGATCAGGCCCTGAAATCTATGTCACCGTCTGTCCAACAGTCCATCAGATCAACAGACACCTCTGACTCTGTAGCTCTCCGCCTTCAAAGACTCTGTCAGCAAAATGAGGTGGGTCTTATCAGAAGTAAAGTACAGGCCTGACTATGTTACCTATGACAGCCTCTGGGCTCCTACTCTCAATGTCCTGGGCCTGGCTCTCAATGTCCCTGAAGGAGAAGCATAGTCACCAGGGTTGGCACAGCTGCCAGGACAGGAAGTCACCTGTTCCAAATTCATGTGCTATGGCCTCAGGGCCTGATGGCAGACTTGCTTATGATTCAATGAAGCTTGCAGAAAAAGAACTGGGTTTGGGAAGTGCAAGGATGGCAACCCTTTAAATTGTTACCCATTAATGGAAATCTTACAGAACATCAAATATTCAAAAATAATTAAAATGAATGTCAAAATAATAAATAGGGCTACAAATGAGCATGTTCTTCTACTGAGATACAATTTTGGGGCCTTAAGCAGCAGGTTTCTTTAAAGAATGATGACAAGACCGGAAAATATTCATTTTGCTCATGTTCCCTTAGGATATTCATCGTAATTATGAAAAGTTAGGTAACATAAATAGGGACCATAGATAACATAAATCCCGCCAGTTACTGGTCACTAAGGAATCCCAAGAACTCTGCATTGAAATAGTGCCTTACAGAAGACCTTGAAGGAGGGAAATCAACAAGGCTGGGTGCTTTTCCAGGTAGTGACATCCCTCGTTTCAGATACAAAACCCCATGTTCTAGGAGGCTATGCAACTTGTCACACAGCTGATTGCTGGAGGAAGTTAAATCTGATTCTTTCTATTCTCCTATGAGGCAACCTGTCTTTCCCTCTTGTGCAAAAATGTAAGTCTTGGGGAAACGGGACAAATACTCTTTTCCAAGCAATAATCAAGGTTAAAGAACTTTCTTAAGTAAATATCAGCCCTAGAAACATGAAAGTGGACAACACCAGAGCCTCAGGTATGGTGAATGCCCTGTTAGCATCCAGCTCACGTCTCCTTAGAGTGGATGGAAGAGGGCGGGAAGGTGAGTACTGGCAGGTGGACAGAGCCTGGGGATGGCAGTCAGCAGCCTGGCAAAGGCAACCCTGAGCCTGCAGGGCTACTTCCAGGCCTGCTCCCAGAAGCCTCTGCTTCTGGGCATACTGTCCATTCACCTCTCCTAGAACATCTCTTTGCAAGGAACAGCCTACAAAATGCTCCAGGGTTTTCACATCACCTCAAATGTTCTTCTGTATTAGAACCCCTCATCCCTATTCATTTTCCAGCTGCTAGAGCACAGATGCTAGTCCTTGACTTGGCCACCTGCCCTAGAAGGGCAAAAAGGTCAAACCCTCACCCGCTACTCCTATTTATGGAGATCTGCCTATGGCACAAGGAGCCTCTTGGACAGGGTGACATACTACCTTTGAAAACTCAACTTCCATGGAGCAGTGAGTGTGTGCTATTTCAGAAAGCAAAGCACAGCATTTAGCTGATGACAGAAAGGTAGAGGCGGGTGAGGAAGGCTTTTCACAGACTCCAGTGCCCAACTATGGCTGTTGGAAGTATCAGGAACATCTTTGACAAGACCTTGCTACCTCTTCAAGGCTGGAATTTTGTGATCTTTGTCTTATGTAACTCAAAAAGCACTTCAGATCTCACACACAGGTGGGTCACGTGCCTGGCATAGCAGTGACATGCTGACAACTCTGAGGTCAAAGGGCTCGCCAGCCAGCACTTACTGGAGCACCCACACCTTGGGGGCATCTGCTAAGCTGTCCTTGGGGACATTGCCTTCATCTCAAGACCAGCCTATCAGAGCTCTCCTGCCAAGGAACCTCAATTTTCACTTCTTTCTCCTACCACAAGCAATGCTGCATTCCTAGCTGCCCAGATTCAAAACTGTGTTCCCCCCAATCTTTGATTCCTGCTTTTATTTTTTCACTAGGGGCCTGTTGCACGAAATTCATGCACGGGGCGGGGAGGAGGAGGCGGTCCTTCAGCCTGACCTGCACCCTCTCCAATATGGAGTTCTTGGGGACTCTCACAATCCAGGACCTCTGGTTCTTAACCGCTAGCCTGCCTGCCTGCCCTAACCACTCTGCCTGCCTGCTTGCCTGATCCTCCTAACTGCCCTCCCCTGCTGGCCTGGTCACCCCTATTAACTTTCTTTTTTAATCTTATCCCCTTCACGCACAATTGTATTTGACTTCCTTATTGGCTTCTTCCTCTCACACAATTTTTCTCCTTTATGTAACACTTTTCCTACTGACTCATCATTTATAAACTTTTCTTTCCTCCTTATTTCCTACTTCTGTTCCATTATCATTCTTTCCATTTTTCTACTACCCTCCTTCCCTTCCCACATTCCTTCTTTCCTTTATCTTTACCCCTGCCCACCCTCCCCTTTTCCTTCCTTCCCACCTTAATTTTTTTCTTCACTTCTTCCCTCTGACCTGCTTTGCTCCCTCCCCCATTCCTTCCTTCTTCCTATTCTCCTTTTAAGCTCTACCAGCTCCCCCTTTATAACTTTTCTTCCCTCCTTCTTTTTCTCACATCCTATCTTTGCCATACATTCTTCTCTACTTACTGTCACTGTTTTAATACCTATCTATCTACCTGCCTAATTATCCACTATCATTTATCTTTTTTTCTTTTCTGACTTCTTTTAAAATCTGTCCCCAGTACACAACTATACTTGGTTTTCACTATAGGCCCTAGAGTTCACTCATACATCCTCTTTTTTTAACTCTGCTGTCCACTGACTCTTTTATAAAGTTCTTCCCTCCATC
>PVJC01013277.1:0-38268 GCA_004026665.1 Murina feae
CTTCAGGTTTTGGGCCCTTACTGGGGTACCTGGCCAGCCTGGGTGAGGGGCTGATGGCTGTTTGCAGGCTGGCCAAGCCCCCCAGTGGGGACCCTCACCCCATTGGGGTGTGGCCAGCCTGGATGACAGGCTGAGGGGTGCTTTCAGGCTTTCAGGTTGCCCACAGCTCCCATTGACCCAATGTCCCAGCAAGGCTGGCTGGAAGCAGGTTTCTGGGGTTTGTTTATCTTCTATAATTGATACACTGTTCCTTTAAGCCGGGGCCTAGGCAGTTAACAAAACCTCCTCTCTGCTTCTGCTCTGGCTTCTATAATCAAATAATGTTTCCCTTAGAAGTCAGGCCCAGCCTGCTGTTTGCTTCAGCTCCTAGGATTGAAACAATGTTGCAAATATGTTCCCTGGAGCGGAGAGCGTGGCCCGCAAACAGTTTCACTCCTGCTGCAATGGAAACTGCCTGTTTACTCAGCACCCTGAGTGCCGGCCTCCCTGTTGCCTGGGTTAATTTGCATACCCTCACTCTGATTGGCTGGTGCGTGTGGCTTAGGCGGCCTTAAGGGTTGGTCAATTTGCATATTACACTTTTATTATATAGGATATATATATAATTGATTGATTTCAGAGAGGGAGAGAGAGATAGAAACATCAATGATGAGAAAGAATCATTGATCAGTTGCCTCCTGCACACTCCCCACTGGGGATCGAGCCCGCAACCCAGGAATGTGCCCTTAGCCAGAATCAAACCTGGGACACTTCAGTCTGTAGGCGGACATTCTTTCCACTGAGTCAAAGTGGCTAGGGCTTCTTTGTAAATCTTCATTGTCAAACAAAATCAGTACAGATGCCACCTCCTTCCAATAAGCTTCTCCCTTGACTCACCCGTAATCACACACATTATGTCTATAGTCTGGCTTAGGTGACTGTTCCTTGTGCTGCTAGAACAAGCTTACATTTTTATTTGGGTTTCTATCTGTCTATGTAATTTTACATATAGTATATACATATTATATATGTTATAATTATTGTTGGCATATAGAATAGTATTTATTAAATAAGAAAAATAGAAGTAATAATAAATGCACATGATAAAAACATACAAACAAGGAAGAAGATTATGAAGTGAAAAATATAATATTTCCATATCCTTCCCACCAGTCTTAATCTCCAGAGGTAATCTTTGTTAACGGTCTCTTATGAAAAGAAATGTTTGATGCATATACAACAATAACTGTATATGCTTTGTTTTCATAGAGATAGGATCATACTACTCAACACCTGGTCTTTCTCACTCTATATATCTTGGAAATATATATTAGAATATATATTTGCTCTAACATGTTATGCAATATTCAAAGGATCAATTATCATGATTCCCTTATCTATTGATGAGACTGTCTCTGTCTTTTTTCTGATGATTTGGTTTCTGGTTATTGCAAGTTTATATTTGTTTGTTTATTTGTATACATCATTAGGATAAAGTCTTAGAATTGTTGGGTTATAGTATATAGCCTTTTACAATTTTAACAAATATGTCAAATTGCCCTCCAAAAATGTGGCTTCAAGTTCAACTGATTGTGAATGAGAGTTACTGCATCTCAAAAACATTAGGTTTTATAAAACTTTATCATATTTTAAGTGTGGTAGGACAAGTTAAATGTCATTATTTTTATTTGTCTTTAAATAATCATTAGCAAGTTTGAGTAGAATATTTGATTCACTGGACATTTATATTTATTTGTATGTTAAAAATTTATTTGTTTTTCTATGGGTTTTTTTCCCTTCATGAATTGCAAAAGTTTTTAGTATATATATTTTTAAATAAACTAAAAAATATGCCCTAACCAGTTTGGCTCAGTGGATAGAGCATCGGCCTGCGGACTCAAGGGTCCCAGGTTCGATTCCGGCCAAGGGCATGTACCTTGGTTGCAAGCACATCCCCAGTGGAGAGAGTGCAGGAGGCAGCTGATCAATGTTTCTCTCTCATCGATGTTTCTAACACTCTATCCCTCTCTCTTCCTCTCTGTGAAAAATCAATAAAATATATTTTAAAAAATTAAATAAACTAAAAAATATAGCCACACATTCATAGATACAGAGAATAGACTGACAGCTGTCAGAAGGAGGGGTTTGAGGGACTGGGTAAAAAAGATTAAGGGATTAAACAAAGGGAAAAAAACTCATAGACATAGACAACAGAATGATGATGACCAGAGGAGAAGGCGGGTGAAGGGAAGTGAAAAAGAGGGTAAAGGGAGGGATAAATGATGATGGAAGGAAAGTTGACTTGGGATGATGAACACACAATAGAGCATACAGATATGTATTATAGAATTATACATCTGAAATCTACATAATTTTATTAACCAATGTCAACCCAATACATTTAATAAAATCTTTAAAACTATAATGAAGTACCACCTCACACCTGTTAGAATGGCTATCATTAATAAATCAACAAACAAGTGCTAGCTAGGATGTGGAGAAAAGAGAACCCTAGTGCAGATTGGTGCAGTCACTGTGAAAATACTATGGAGTTTCCTCAAATAATTAGAAATGGAACTGTCTTTTGACCCAGTGATCCCACTTCTGGGAATATATCCTAAGAATCCCAAAACATCAATCAGAAATAATATATGCGCTCTTGTGTTCATAGAAACATTATTTACAATAGCCAAGATCTGGAAATAACCCAAGTGCCCATCAGTAGATGAGTGGATAAAAAAGCTGTGGTACCTTTATACAATGGAATAGTATGTGCCTATAAAAAAGGAACTCTTACCCTTTGTGAAAACATGGATGGACCTGAAGAGTATTATGTTAAGTGAAATAAACCAGAGAAAGAAAGTACCATATGATTTCAATAATATGTGAAATCTAATGAACAAAAAAAAACTGAGGAACAAAATGGAACCAGAAGCATGGATACATGGAACAGACTGGCGGGTGCTAGGAGGGAGGAGTTTGGAGTTGACTGGATTAAGAAGGTGAAGGAATTAACTAAAGAACATATGCACACCCCATGGATACCATCAATGCTATGGTGAAGGCCAGGGGAGAAGGAGGTGGGGGTGGGTGGAAGTTGGCAAAGGGGGTGAAAATGAGGGATATCTGCAATAGTGTCAACATTGAATTTTTTAAAAAATTATCTTTATTGTTGAAAATATTACAGATGTGCCCCTTTTATCCCATTGACCTGCATCACTCTGCACCTGACCCTCCCAGGTCTTCTCCTCAACACTGAATCCTAATATATAAAAATCTTGGGTCCATCATGACCTGAGGCTTGACCAGCTGGAAGTCAGTCCTGCAGTCAGCACTGGGTTGCTGTGGCGACCCAGCACTGACTGCCGAGGCTGCAGGCCCAGTGACCCAGCACTAACTGCTGAGTGGGCTGTGAGTCAAGCCCAGAGAGAGGCTTGAAGAGAGAAGCAGGTCTGATTCGTAGCCTGTGTGGCAGATGTTGATCAGTACTTGTCTCTCTCTTTCTCGCCTACATTTTTCTTCAGGCCTCCACCAGGGCTGCTGATCAGCCCCACCTTTGGGATCAGGCCCAGTTGACAGGCCCAGAGACGCTGACTGGAATAGAAAATGACCAATTAGAATCAAATCTGGGTGAAGTGTGAGGAGCCAATGGCTGCCTAGGAGGTGGAGCTTTGGACACCGACTGGCATAGAAATCAACCAATCAGGACCAAATTGGCTGGCAGAGGAGGGCAGTTAGGGGTGATCAGGCAGGCAGAGGCAGTTGGGGGTGAGATTAGGCAGGCAGAGGAGGGCCATTGGGGGGTGAGATTAGGCCAGCAGGGGAGGGCAGTTGTGGGCAACCAGTCTGGCAGGGAAGGGCAGTTGGGGGCAACCAGGCTGGCAGGAGAGGGCAGTTGGGGTGAGATCAGGCTGGCAGGGGAGGGCAATTGGGAGCAAGATCAGGCCGGGAGGGGATGGCAGTTGAGGGAAACCAGCAGGCAGGCAGAGGCAGTTAGGGGCAACCAGGCCAGCAGGGGAGGGCAGTTAGGGGTGATCAGGATGGCAGGCAGAGGCAGCTAGTGGTGGTCAGGCAGGCAGGCAGGTGAGCAGTTAGGAGCCAGGGACTGGGCCTAAAGTGGCAGTTGGACATCCCCCAAGGGGTCCCCAACTGGAGAGGGTGCAGTCTGGGCTGAGGGAATGCCCCCCCTCCATGCATGAATTTCGTGCACCAGGCCACTAGTTTTTAAATAAAAATAAAGTAAAATAAATAGGATTTTAAAAATTCTTTGTTATATGTATAACTTTTTTTAGCTTGTCATTTGCCTTTTGACTTGCTTGTGTTGAAACAAGGAGTCTCTCAGGGGTGAGGACGATGGAGCCCTTAGCGCTAGGACGCTTGCATGCACGACTCCAGAGACCAGGTTCTGTGACGCAGGTCTAATTTTATTGCAGAAGTACAGCAGTATTTATAGCAGAGGTGGCCAATCATGGATCATATTCTTAGGGAGCCAATGAGCGTAAAGGTTGGGGTACTGGGTACGTGGCTCTGGGAGGGGCTCAGGCGGGCGTTGCCATCTTCCTGGTTTGCCAGAAAGATCTGAACTGCTGGAGTGAGCTCACAGCATTGCATCAGCCACTGCACCGAGATCAACCTCCTGTGCTCTACCTACATTGTGTATTTGCTATTGCCATATAGAAATAATAGTATTTATGTAGTTAAATGTATCAACCTTTTCTTTAACAGTATATTATTTTGTAACATGTTTAGTTAGAAAGGCCTTCTTCACCACAATATTATAAAAGCAATCGCCCACATTTTCATCTTGTACCTTATGGTTTTTCCTCTTTTAAATATTTAACTTGTTGAACAAGTTATTTATTTCAGTGTAAAAGGTCAAATAAGAATCCCGATGATTTATTCAAATAACTAGACAGTTGCCAACTTTGTGTTTTCTAATGCTGATTTGTCTCATTAGAATTTGAGCTCTTCCAAGAAAAGAACCCTACCTTATTAATTGTTGTAACTCAGTATCTAACACTGTGCCTAACAGATAATAGCATTTGCTGAATACATGCTGGATAATTGCCATATACTGTTTCAATTTCCTCTGTTGGTGAACAAAGCCTGCTTGAAGACAATTAGTAGCCTACATGTGCCACATTTTGTTAACTCTATCACTAAGCCAGTGGGAGCCTCTTCTCATCAGCTACTGCCTCATACCTATAACCTCTTATCCCAACTAAATGATTAAAAGGGCCAGATAGATGTGGCTAGTGCCTAATTAAATATTGCAGTCACATGGTAAAAGAAAACATAATAAAGTTCCATCTGGCCAAGAAGCCCCCTACTCCATAATTATTAGTGCATGAAATTCTATCTCTAGGACTTGATGTTCTTTATTAAAATGCAAATATCATGTTGAGCTGGGGTTCTTTATTCGTTTACACCACAGTGTGAATTTTTGTTGCCTGCTTCAATGCAAAACAAACAAAAAATTATGAAAACAAAGTTTTTTTATTTTTTTATTTTCAATTACAGTTTATTTTAGAAGGCTAGAAATAAGCAAAAGCCATCAGAGAGAGTGTAAGAGAGGGATTGCTGAGGAATGGAGGAGCACTTAAAACTTATGTTCTAGCAATGGCACTTTAATGTACCAAGCTGCTTAATTACAAAATGCATCGTTCCACCCACCTCTCCCTGAACTTCAGCAATCTAAACTCTCTAGACCAGTGATTTTTAATCTTTTTCATCTCATGGCACTCATAAACTAATTAGTAAAATTCTGTGGCACACCAAAATATATATTTTTTGCAGATCTGAGGAGAAAAAATAGATATAATTTTGACTCATTCACACCAGACGGCTCTTGCTGTTGGCTCTTGTCATTTCTCATTTGACAATCTAAAGGAAAAGAGGTCAGTGTCCCTGACTAAATAGTCAGATATTGCATGTTTTAAAAATTCTTGTGGCACACCAGTGGTTGAAAATCGCTGCTCTAGACACTTGAACATATTTGTAGGGGTCTATTGGGTTAAAGATTGCATCAGCCAGTTAAATTCTAATTTTTTGTAGTGGTTTTGAGAATTTTATTTTGGAAGAGCACATAGATATTATATTTTCCTTTAAAGAACCTAGTAGTTGATTCTGTCCCCAAAGTGCCTTCTTATCCTCTGTTGACCCCAAATTTAACATCCACCTAATTAAAAGTGCTTTGAGGAAGGAAATGGCAAAAGCAAAAGGTCAAGATGAACCTCTGTATTGTTCTAATTTGGGGTTTCTAAATGCATATTGTCAAACTCCCTCTTCCCCATTTTATTTGGCTGGGGGGAACAACAACAAATATCAGGGATCTTAAATTGGTGTGACTTTCAAGCCTGCTCAGCACCTGGGTCTATGCTTTTGGGGTTGACGTCAATAAGCAATGGGGGTTAAGAAAAGTCATTTTCCTGGTTTATTAGAATCTCTCTCTGGGCCTGGGTCATTCCTTACATGCCCTGGTCATGTCAGTCTAAGCTTCTTCCAGCACAAGCTGTTTTTCATTTCCTTATTTGTATGAAAAATTGACCCTAAAAGTCTGTACATGAGCTACTTGTTTACTGCTAATCCATCCCTGGAGTTTGAAGGGAATTAAATAACTAATGGACTCTGAAATTAAGCCATTATTAAAAGTGTAAATTCAAAGGAAGGTGCAGCATTTGAACTAATACCCATTTATGTCTTAGCATGAATTAATATTGGAGCCTTTCCTACAGAAATTTTGAGAGCACATTTCATGAAAGGGATACGAATAGAAAGGGATGATGATGATGATGACAATAAATGTTAAGTAATAGTCACAGTGATGAACCAGAATACTCCAGAAATTAAATTTAATTTAAATAGCATTTATAAAAAATAAATATTTTATACATCCAATAAGATAAATATATGCACATATATATTAAAAACAATGATCATAATAATGAAGATACTGATGATATTAATGACAAGTTACATTTAAACTTATTTTGTGCCAACTACTGTATACATAATAGTTTCTTTAAGCCTAGATGTTATTCTTAAAAAGGGACTATTATATTCTCAATTTTACAGAGGAGGAAATTGAGGCTAAATGAGATTAGTGACTGGACCATAATCATACAACTGATAAGCAGAATTCTTCTCCACTGGCTAAGAACCAAGGCCAAGCCAAGAAGCCTTCTTCTGAACCATTGTGCTACTTAGCAGTAGTAGGCTTATACTGTTGCTTTGGCTTATTATCTCCAGGTCCCAGATCCAGAGTTGGCCTTCCTGTATCTTGCTCTCCCTGGCTGAGCTCCACTCCTCTGGATATGTTGAAGTCCATTTCTGTATCTCACCTTGGCACCTCCCCACCTCAGTTGAGTCATACAAATGAAATGAGGACACAGCTCTTACATGTCAGGCATTTTCTTACTTTTACATTTGCTCTTCTCATTTAATATACCAACGTTTGAGGTAGAGATTATTATTCCCGCTTAACAGATGGGAAAACTGTGACTAAGTTAATACCCAAGAAAATATCTGAGACAAATGACAATTTGGATATGGGTCTGTCTAATTCCAGAGTTTGAAAGGACTAGTGAGATTAATAATTTACACCTTCCAAGAGTATTTGCATGTTAAAAGACTCTTAAAATTTTTTTATTTATTTTAGAGAGGAAGGGAGAGATAGAAGCATCAATGATAAGAAAGAATCATCTGTTGTCTGTCTCCTACATGTCCCCTACTGGAGATTGTGCCCACAACCTGGGCGTGTGCCCTCCTGGTTCATGGATGGGTACTCAAACACTGGGCCGCACTGGTTGGGCTAAATAAAGGAAGACTTCTTAAAGAACGGAATGATTAACTAATGTTAGAATCTCAGGTAAAATGAATAGGCACATGAGTCATATATTTTGGGATAAGAGCCTTCTGTCAAAGGGTACTTTTCACACCAACCCCAGCAGGTGCTTGCTCCTTAACCTCCCCCCCACCCACACACACACACACTTACTAGTACACATAATACTTGTACTGGCCCTCTTCCTGCTCTGTTCTTTCCCTTGCTAAGATTACTCTGCAAAACATGATAGAAATACAAGGTCAGGCTCTAGCCTAGTGCTTTTTTTTTCTGGCTCAGTTTGTCCCTTACATAAGGGCAGAGGATTAAACACCCATTGTTAAAGTTACCTTTCAAACTGGCAACGGTATCTGGGAGGAATTAGTGAGTTTTGAAAGAGTACTGTTGGCTCAAATCCAAGCAGGACTCAAACCGTCCTTCTTTATTCAATCATGGGGATCACAATAAAATAATGCCCTCTGCTCTATCTCCCCAACATTAATGGGTCATTAAATAAGTTCTTTATTTTAAGGTGATCAGATTTTAACACTGGTAAAGCGGGACACCATTGACCACTTGGCCGCCGAAAACCTTATCTTCCCTTCCTGTTCTCCTGCCGTTCGTTCTCTAGCTTGTCGTGCATTCTTTCCAAAAAGCAGGACTTTTTTAAAATGCCGCAGGACACGGGACAAATTGTTAAAAATCGGGATGTCTGGTCACCTTACTTTATTTCTAAGTTAAAGAAATTAAAATAAATACTTAGACTTTCTGGTATAGACAATTATATTTACCTAGTCACTCAATGAAAAAAATGCATCGCTGAAGCCTTGCAGTACATAAGCACTTGAGGCACTAAAGATTAATTTTATTAAGTTTTGACTTTAGGGTACAAGCATCCACTCTTAGTTTTATTAGATAAGTACAAATCAGGCATGTTTATTAATTTTATAGTGAATGTACAATTTGCAGATCATCTTTCCTTTTGTCTTCAAT
Source organism: Murina feae (assembly GCA_004026665.1). NCBI lineage: Eukaryota > Metazoa > Chordata > Mammalia > Chiroptera > Vespertilionidae > Murina > Murina feae. Next base: position 8,795 of record PVJC01013277.1, read on the forward strand.
GAAGCACTCTGACACTACAAAACATCCTTTCCCTATCTCCACCAAACTGCTAACCAGTACCAATTACAATATGACCAACCCCTATTTAATAATATCAGAGGGAAGTCAGAGGAGGGTGGGTGGTGGGAAGAGATTAATCAAAGAATTTGTATGAGCAATTCATGGGCACTGACAATACCCTATTTCCCTGAAAATAAGACAGTGTCTTATATTAATTTTTGCTCCCAAAGATGTGCTAGGTCTTATTTTCAGGGGATGTCTTATTTTTCCATGAAGAATACAGTACACATTTATTGTTGAACAAAAAAAAAAAGGAAATTTATTACCTGTATGTCCACACAATGTGCCCGACTCTTGCCCTGCGTGACTCACTGTCTAATTGTGAGTCAGCCAGACTCCATTAGGGCAGAGCAAGCAGCAGGTGGCAGCTTGTCCTGGCAGCGGTGTGGGCTCTCTGATGAAAAGAGACCTCACACTTCCTGGCTGCTCTAGCTACACTCGGCCAACAGTGAGCTGCACGACGGTGCCCGCCGCTACAACCCAGAGTCCAGAGTTACGGTAGCTTCGGGGGACTTTATTATCAGGGAGGTCTTATGTTTGGGGGGGGCTTATTATTGGGGAGGCTTTATGTTCGGGGAGGCCTTATTATCGGAGAGGTCTCATTTTTCGGGGAGGCCTTATTTTCGGGGAAACAGGGTAGTACATTAAGGCCTGGAGGGAGTGTTGTGTGTGTGGGGAGGCAGAGGGTGACAATGGGGGGGGGAATGAGACATCTATAATACTTTCAACAATTAATGTAAAATTTAAAAGAAATAAAAAGTTACAATAAAGCCAAAAAAAGTTCTTGCCTTAAAGCACAATGCACTGCATTCATGTGTGATCTTTCATTGAAAATCTCTCATCTGTGGAACAAGTTTAATTTTTAAATTTTGAGTATTTACAAGTTTGAATTTTAAATCTAATTCTTTCTTTTTAAAAAATAAAATCTCTAAATACAGGCCTCCTCAGTCAATTTTCTGTAAGGACAATCAGCTTACAAAGTTGTCAAAGAATTTCATACAGTCTGCGTTGTATCTGGATTCAGGGCATTTTTTAAGTGATTGCAGATGTCAACATAAGAAATATCCAAACCTGTAAGAATTTTTATGAGTTTATTTGAATCAAACTGATGACAAACCTCAATGGCTTAAGAAAATGTTCTGGAAAATGACAGTTTTACACCTTATTTTATACATTATAATAAAAAAAAATGAGGCATAAGTGGGTTACATGAAATCCATTGGTAATAGATTAGGGAAGTAGGAGAAAGCAAAGGTGGAATTATTTTGTTATTCCAAAGGCATATTATCAGGTATGTTATCCTAAATGCAAAAAAAAAAAAAAAGGTAACAGTCAGGCTCAGTTAAGGTAAAGATTGACCTTCGTTGCCCTAGCCAGTTTGGCTCAGTGTATAGAGCATCGGCCTGTGGATTCAAGGGTCCCGGGTTCGATTCCAGTCAAGGGCACATGCCCAAGTTGTGGGCTCGGTCCCCAGTAGGGAGCGTATAGGAGGCAGCCAATCAATGATTCCCTCTCATCATTGACATTTCTATCTCTCTCTTCCTCTCCCTTCCTCTCTAAAACCAATAAAAATTTTTTTAAAAAAGATTAACCTTTGTTCAGGAAATATACTGCCCCAGGACATGACTACCTGCTGTGAACTTTTTTCAGGTAGTAAGTTTTAATTTGAGACCTTCCTGTATGGTTACTTGGTTACTTTAGGTTTCTTGAGTATGTAAGGAGGCCATGCAAGCCTTTCCTGAGCTTGTCAAGTTTAATATGTGGTCCCCTTTTGTCCACACAGGTCATTTTTTGTACTCTATTAGAATCACTCCTTTGGGATCAGGATATTTTACACAAACCAATATCTTATGGGTTTTTCAACTTTGCTCACAACTTGAAAGTTTCCATGAGGCACTTCCTAGAAAGTTGTTTTTGTATTGGAGGTGGGATGTAGTTGGGAAACAAGAAATTATGCTTATAACTAGCCAATCCCTGTCGAAAGTGACTAAAAGCATACTGGGTTTACATGTCTGTTTTTTTCCTCCAGCTCAGTCTCCATAAATGGTAGAAAATACATATTTGAAATTAACATCTTTAAACCAGAAATTTAAAATAAGCATAATTTATTTGAATAATATGTTTTGAAGAATCAATTGTAGTCTTAAAATGGAGAAAATAAGATTAATGGAGGAAACTACAACCTAAGACAAAGGAAGCAGAGTGTGGCAGAATGAAGTGGATATGATTCAAGATGATCTCTAAGCCCAGGGTTGAGATAAAGGTAGTGCACAGAAACCAAGGGAAAATCATTATTTGTTAAACTCCTCCAGTTTGAGAAGCTGAGAGGTTTGATTCTTAAGTCTCCTCTGCCCAACTGTGTCAGGTATTAGGTAGCGTTGATGTTTGTCCCAGGCTGAAACAATTATTGTGGATGCTTGGGCTGGAGAAGCAAGGCAGGGGTCCAAGTGGCTGGCCACACTCAGGAGAAACAGGGAGCCTCCATGTTCAGAAAATAAACTGCGTATACGTTCCACTCAGCAGTATACCCTGTCCGTTCTCAAACTCTTGATTAGTGTGCAGGCTATGAGGGGGAAAAAATAGAAATAAATATGGGTTTTTAAAACCCAAGGTGGGCAGTAACCAAAAATCTAAAAACAAACATTTGGGGAAAACAAGCACCACAAAATAGGCAATGAATTCAAGAAGTAGTACTAATACCTAAGGAAACAGTAAATAGTAGTTAAGGAGTAACAAAGAAAATCGAAGGAAAAATTGATCTAATAAATAATAGGTGCATAAAATTTTTCAGGGTTGAGGAAAGATAAAAATTTGCATATAAAAACATGCACCAATCACTGGGAAAGCTAATATAATTGAAAAGGTATCTAAGACACATCATAGTGAAATTTTAAAATTCCAAGAATAGTGGAAACAAAATCTGTGAAAGTTTCAAACAAATAAACTCTCTGCACAGGAATGACAATCAAGCTGATGTAATTTAATCTAGTTATGAATAACTGGAAAGGAGCAAAAGGAAGGCCAAATATTATGGACATTCATTGTGCAGCTTTCCAAGGAAGCTGCAGTTTTACATTCCCCAGGCCTATTCTCTGCAGATTGCTGGGAGAAGGGATTGGACAGGAAAAGAATAGACACATGACCAGTAAAGTCTGGGTGACATAGGGAAGGTACATGCCTGTCAGTCACAACTGGGAATAATTTCATTGGCCAGAGTAGGCATGGCTACTGCAAGTCCAGGAAGATCTGAGATATTTAATCCCCAGAAAAAAAGAGTTTGCTCTCTTGGTTTGTGCTCTTGTGTTTTGGGGACTCTTGGGTCTCTTGTTGCACGGGGCATGCTCTCTTGGCACCCCTGAATTAATCCATGTGACTCAGGAGAAGGAAACTTTGGATGCTGGCTTTGCTTCTAACTCTACTGAACTCCCAACTGCACATCTTCCAGGACTGTATTAAGGGAAATGGGACTTTCCAAACCCAGGGATGTAACTACATGCAAATAAAAATAATTCGTCCTTTTGTGTGAATCTTGGAAAATTGTTTTTCTTGAGATATAGCCACGTACTCAGTGGGGAATGTGATACCTCACTTCCACTAATAATAAAGCCAACATCAGATTGCTGATCAGCAATATTCAATGTTAGGAAGTAGTAATGGCTTAGCTTCAAATCTTTAAATTAATGAGAAAAAATAATTTTGAAATAAGGATATTATACTCAAACAAACTTACTTTTAAATTAGAGGGTTGGAGGACACACAAAATCAATATATTTTTCATTGAGCATGCAAAGATTCACATATTTCACCAACAACAATTTATCTTTGAGTGAATTAATGGAGGATGTACTCTAACAAAATGAGAAATGAACTCAAAGAGATTATGTGCAATAAAAGAAACAATGGTGATCAAAGAAGCCAGTACAAAATAAAAGGAATAATAAATAATTATTGATTAAAAAATAATAGCAATGTGGATCTAAATTCCAGGTAATCTCTACATGGAAAATAATGGGGTTTAGGAGAAAAGAGAAATGAAAGGTAAATCATTGCTATGGTTGTCTTTTTCAGGATGAGATTATAGGGAATTATAAATTCTAGAAATGTATGGAAAATAGTGTTTAAATAATTTTTAAGCAATGAAGGTTGACAACTAGAATATGTGATATAAACTTACAAAAAAACTATTAGAGAACAAAAGTAAAATGCAGAAACGGCTATCTTCCAAAAAGTTGCTGGAACAAAAGCAATAAGAATTTATGATTATTTAAAAAGGTAAACATGATGACAAGGATAATCACAAATACCAATAATCATATTAAATCTGAATGAGTTAAATCTTCTCATTAAAAGACAATCTCAGGTTGGACAAATAAAAAAATCTAACCATATCTTGATCAAATGACATACAATTTAAACAAAAAGATATATGAAACAAAAAAGAAATTGGGAAAGACACAAAGAAAATCTTAACAAAAATCAAACAAGTGTAACAATAGTAATACCAAGCAAAATAAAACAGACAAAAGTTAAAGAGGGGAAAATGTTCAAAACTTCTGTGCTTTTTTAATTGAGCTGTTGAGTTGTATGGGTTTTTTTTTTAATATTTTTTCTATGTTAAACCATTGTAAGAAATATCATTTGCAAATATCTGTTCTCATTGGGATGATTACCTTTTTGTTTTGCTGATGGTTTTCTTTATTGTGCAGAAGCTTTTTTGTTTGATGTAGAGAACCTGAATAGAAATTTTCCCAGGGAAGACGTAGAGATGGCCAACAGACGTAGGAAAAGATGTTCAACATCACTAATTTTTAGTGAAATGCAAATCAAAACCACAGTGAGATATCACTGCACAACTGTTAGAATGTCTATTATAAAAAAAAATGAGAAGTAAGTATTGGAGAGGCTGTGGAGAAAAAGGGAACCCTTGTACATTGTTTGTGATATTATAAATTATGCAGTCATTACGGAAAACAGTATGGAGGTACATCAAAAAATTTAGACTAGAACTACCATATGATCAAGCAATCTTCTGAATATTTATCTGAAAAATATAAAAAATATATTTCAAAAAGGTAGATTTACTTCTATGTTCATTATAGCATCATTTATAATAGTCAAGATATGGAAACAACCTGTACCATCAAAAATGAATGGATAAAGGTGTGGTATATATACAATGGAATACTACCCAGCCATGAAAAAAGATGGAACATTGTCATTGGCAACAACATGGATGGATCCTGAGGGTTTTATGCTGAGTGAAAATAGTTAAACAGAAAAATGACAAAAAGCATATGATTTCACTCATGTGGAATATGAAAAAAAGTTAAAAATTAACAAATAAAACAAAACAAAAATAAGCTCACTGATACAGACAACAGATTGGTGGTTACTAGAGGGTGGTTACTAAAGGTAGAGTGAAATAGGTAAAGGGGATGAAATATGTGATGGTGGATGGAAACTAGACTTTTGATGGTGAGCCAAAAGTATACAGAGATCAAATTATAATGTTATATACCTAAATGTATATAATACTTTAACCAATGGTGTCTGAATAGAAAAGGGACAAGAGCCATATTACATATTGGTATAATTCACTAGGCAGATATACCAGTTATTAGACCATTCCTAAAAACACGATTTTGAAGTAAATATGAATAAGGACACAAGAAGTAATTGGGAATCCACAAAATTAATAGGAAAATTTTACTTATCTCTCTCTCTCAGAAACCCGGCAATAGATCAAGCAGAAACATGAGTGCAATGAAATGAATTTGGAGAACACAATTAGTGAGTTTGCTATAATAGATATATACATGAAGATATCAAAAAAACAGAGAATTGACATTTCTTAAACACATATGAGAAATGCACAGAATTTGACTATAAGTTTACAAAACTTTCAAAAAATTAAGAAAAGCGGAGAACATTAAGCCTGCATACTTTGAACATATAATAATACAATTCGAATTTAGTAATAATGATTAACCAAAACATTTTTAAGAACTTCATATAAATTTCTAAGTTCCTTCTCAAAAATATCAAAATTAAAATTGCAAACTATTTTTGCAATGAATAAGAATAAAAGTACTACATAGCAAAACCTATGTAAAATGGCCCAAATGGAGAGGAACTAAGATGGCAGCATAGGTAAATACCTGTACTTGCTGCATCTCAGAACCACATCAAAATTACAACTAAAAGACAGAACAACTATCATCCTGAACTGAAGAAAAGCTAGCTGAGTGGAAGTTCTACAAATAGAAGTAAAGAAGAAAGTGCATTGAGACTGGTAGGAGGTGCGGAGTCAGGCACCTAAGTGCACTGCTTTTTTAATCAGGAGGGAGACACAAGCTCCTGCTTGCTCTGAACTCCAGTTCCAGGCAAGATTATGGAGGACCCAGACACATACAGGGAGAAACTGGATTGTCTGGCATCGGGACAGGAATGTGAGGGCAGTTTTCTTACAGATGGAGGTGCTTGCAGTGGTCATTTTTACTGCACTGCGACCTCTCCTGTGCAGGACTGACTGGCAGCCATTGCTATTTGCTCCAGCCTGGTGGTTCCCAGAGACCCTGTGCCACCCAATTTACAACCCTACCCAAGCTGTGTGCAGTGGCTTTTGTATTTGAATGGCCTGTCCTTTCTCAGCCTGAAACCTGTGAAACAGGCAGTAGCAGCCTGCCTTGCTACACAGCTGGGCCTCGTCTGTGCACTTCCAAACCCTATACATAGAGGAGGAATCTACAGATATCTCTGTAACTACTGCTGGGTGGCCCCAGGCAGTGGCTGACTTTGCACCTCCTTGGAGATCCAAGAGTCAGTGTACCCAGTGGTCAGTGTGAGACCATACCAGTTTACAACTCTTCACATCCATAAGTGACACACTCAAGGAACAGACTCAGTGAGCACCAAAGCCCCACTGAAGCAAGTCCTTCCCCGTAAGGGTGTCTCCTGCACAGAAGCTCTTCCATTGTAGACACAGCTGGTCCTCACAGCCAAATGGCCTGGAGGTCAATTCCTCCCAGTGATACCAACAGCAATCAAGGCTTAACTACAACAAGACTGTTCATACAGCCCACAAAGGGGTGCATCAAGAGTGTCCACCTCAGGTGCTTGGGGAGGCTAAGCCACTGGGCCCTATAGAACACCTACCACACAGGGCCACTCTATCAACTCAAGGAGACTTAGCAGCTACCCAATACATAGAAACAAACACAGGGAAACAGCCAAAATGTGGAGATAAAGAAACATGCCAGAAATAAATAAAAGCAAAATACTGGATATAGCATTCAAAACCACAGTTATAAGGTTATTCAAGAATCTTTTAGAAACCTCTGAGGAACTTAGTGAGACTTTTAAGGATCTTAGTGAGAATGCCAAAAAAAAAAAAAATGGAAAAGGACCAGTCAGAAATTAAGCATACACTGAGTGAAATAAAGAATAATATACAGAGATTCAGCAGTAGACTAAAGGATCCTAAGAATCAAGTCAAAGACTTGAAGTATGAGGAAACAAAAAACACCCAACCTGAAGAGCAAAAAGAAAAAAGAATCCAAAAATATGAAGATAGTGTAAGGAGCCCCTGGGACAATTTCAAGTGCACCAACATCCGAATTATGGAAGTGCCAGAAGAAGAGAGAGAACAAAATATTGAAAACCTATTTGAAGAAATAATGACAGAAAACTTCCCCTCCCCTATCTGGTGAAAGAAATAGATTTACAAGTCCAGGAAGCACAGAGAACCTTAAACAAGAGGAATCCAAAGAGGACAACACCAAGACACATCATAATTAAAATGTGAAGGGGAAAAAGACAGAGAATCTTAAAAGCAGCAAGAGACAAACAAGGGAGTACCCATATGACTGTCAACTGACTTCTCAACAGAAACTATGCAGGCCAGAAGGGAATGGCAAGAAATATTCAATGTGATGAGTAGTAAGAATCTACAACCAAGATTACTCTATCCAGCAAAGCTATCATTTAGAATTGAAGGTCAGACAAAGAGCTTCACAGACAAGAAGTTAAAGAAGTTCATCACCACCAAACCAGTATTATATGAAATGCTGAAGGGTATCTTTAAGAAGAGGAAGAAGAAGAAAAAGGTAAAGATAAAAAATTATGAACAATAAAGTGACAACAAATACATATCTACCAACAAGTGAATCTAAAATTCAAATGAATAAAAAATAAAATAAAATAAAATTCAAATGAATAAAAAAAATCTGATGAACAGAACAAACTGGTGAATGTAATAGAATCAGGGGCATGGAAAGGGAGCGAACTGACCATTCTCAGGGGGAAGGAGGTGTGGGGGGTATGGGAAGAGATTGGACAAAGGGTTTACACCTATGGATGAGGACAGTGGAGGGTGAGGGCCTTGGGTGGGGTGGGAACTGGGTGGAGGGGAGCTATGGTGGGGGGAGAGGAACATCTGTAATAATATGAACAATAAAGGTTAAAAGAAAAAGAAAATGGCCCAAATGGCACTCAAAGGAAATATCACAGCATACTAAATAAATTTATTAAAAATGTCAAGATGTTAGGAAGAGAACAACAAAGCTAATTTAGAGAAAAAAAATGAATATAAATTTAAAAAACATAATTCTAAAGAAATTTTGACCCAAAAAAACCAAAGCAATAAAAAGTGCAATGTTGATTCATAAAATATTTTTTAAAAATTATTTCAAAAGCTACTAAAGTAAATAATCATTTGGGAAGTCTGAGCAAGAAAAACATAGGAGGTATAAATAAACAATGAAGCAATAACTAAAATAAGCACATATATGGAGGATATTTAACTTGCATTAAAGTAGTTATATATACATTTATGACAGTAAAATTTTACCAATAATATTTAATGGACTATTTTCTAGGAAAACATGTATGGCTAAAATTGACCCAAGAAGATGTGGAAAACCTGAACAGGTCAATAATCTGGAATGTAATCACAGATGTAACCCTTGAAAAAGGCACAGTGCCCAGAAGTTTAAATAGACAAATTCTATCATATCCTAAGAAACAAATCACTCTCATGAACCATAAAATATTCTGGAGCATAGAGTAAAAAGAGAATAGTCTGTACATATTTATTTTGCATGTCTAGCATAATTTTGATGTAAAACACTGGACAGATATATCAGGAAGAACTTTGGGGACAATCTGACAATTTTGCTTATTAGTGCAGATGTACAATCTAAATAGAATATTAGGTGAAGGGATTTAACAAAGAAAAAAAGAAAACTCATCGACATGGACAACAGTGTGTTGATTGTGGAGGAGAAGAGGAGTGGGTGGAGGTGGAAGAGGATATAAAGGGGATAAATTGTGATGGAAAAGAGAAAATAAAATAAAATAAAATAAAATAAAATAAAATAAAGAAGTCTCTCTCTAACAAAAGGAATATTAGCACTTCAGATACAGCATTGTAATTATAAGGAAACTAGCATGAGTTTTCATGACCAATAAGGCTTTCCCATGAAATAAATATGGATTAATATTAAGTAATTTATTAATGCAATTCACTACATCAACAGATTGAAATAAAAATTATATAATCACTTCAATAGATGCCTCAAATTATTTCATGAAACAAGCTATTCTCAGTATGACACATACCATTCTTGTAGATCTTATTTTGGTGTTAATAAAGCATTATTGATTTTACTCAGTACATTAACCTTACAGTTATAACATATTTCTAAGTTATGCTCTTCCATGTTGATTACAATCCATTGATTATTTGAATGTGGTCCTTCCACTTAGTCTTAAGGATATTTATCCTTTTTATTTCTCTTTCTCCAATATTCTGTTTTTATTGTCTTGGAGTTTAGTTTATATCTTATTATTTATGTAACAAAAATTCTTACATATAACCCAACCACATTTATATTCTTTAAAATTTTTTAAACTTTGATTAATTAACACCAAAGTATATATAATAATGAATGAAACAGTGTTATGTAAAAAGACTTATGGGGAGAAGATCTCTTTGTAAGTTATATAAATGTCTAACCACTATGCTGAACACCTGAAACTAATATAACATTGAATGTCAGTTATAACTGAAAAATGAAAATATATTTTTTAAATCACTTCTTAAAACCAGACTGCATCAGTGTCAATATAATCAGTGAATGAAGAGAAATTTACTTGCTGGAGTGATCCCATGAAACATAAGGTTCAGCTGAATTTGGGGAAACATACCTTAGCATTTCATATAGACCTATTTAACACCATATTCTTTTTTTAAATTAAATTTATTTTCACTCATTTACATTCAATACCATTCTGTACCAGTTTCAGATGTACAGTCAGAAAACCATGCACTCTGCAACAGTGGTCCTCCTGCTGCCCCAAGCACCCACCTAGCCCCATACCCAGTTATATCAAAACTATTGACTACATTTCCCATCTGCAAATCACATCTCTGTGGTTAATCTTCACCTACCAATTCGAACTGCATAATCCCTTTACTTTTTACACCCAGGCCCCCAACCACCTTCCTCTCTGACAGCTGTCAGCTTTCTGTATCTATAAGTTTGTTTCTATTTTGTTTATTTTTTTCATTCAATTCCATATATAAGTGAAATCATATGGTATTTATCTCCTCTGACTGGCTTATTTCACTTGCTGCTCTCTAGGTTTTGGTCGCAAAAGGTAAGATTTTCTTCTTTTTTACAGCTGAGTAGTACATGCATTTTAAATGGTGATCCCTCTTTGAGAGTCCAAGAGTTCATCATAGATAAATGGGTAAAAAAGCAGTAGTGCATTTCAATAATGGAATACTACTTGGCCATAGCACCCATTTTACCTAATAATAGACAAACATGTAAATTGACCATCCCTGTACTATGCTCACCAGCCAATCAGGAGAGCATGCAAATTAACCTAACAAAGATGGTGGTTAGTTTGCATATGTAGGCGCCCAGCGGCCTAGGTCCTGGGAACATCATTGGGCACCCGAGGTAGGCCACGTGTGGGCCCTGAGCAGCCTAGGAAGGGCCTGAGTCAGGGGGCTTCTGGGCAGGGCCTGAGCCTTCGATCAGAGCCAAAGGGGGTTCTGCCCAGGCCTAAAACCTCAGGCCTGCTCAGGGGCCGACCTGGAGATGGGAGGGAGCTGGGGGTCCCCTGCCCAGGCTCCAAGGTTTTACACCTGGGCAGGGGCCGAGGCAGGAGTCAGTGTGAATTACAGAGGAAACACCTTTTCTGACCATTCATTGGCTAAGCTTCCTGTATGCCACTGGTAATATTCTTAGTAATCTGGGTAATAAGAATCCAAGAAGGTGACCTAGGGTTTTTCCTCCATACTTCTGGAGAAAAACACGAAGGTCTGCTGCTGGAGGGCTAAGAAATGTCATATTCTGCTCTGGCCAGTTTGGATCAGTGGATCGTGCCTCAGACTGCCAACCGCAGAGTCTGAGTTCAATTCTGACCAAGGGCATGTACCTAGGTTGCAGGCTCTTCCCTGGCTGGGACCCAGATCAGAGCTCATGCAGGAGGCAACCAATCAAAGTGTTCCTCTTACTTTGATGTTTCTCTCTGTTTTTCCCTTCTCTTCCATATTCTCTAAAAATCAATGAAAACATATCCTCATGTGAGGATAAAAAAATAATAAAGAAAGAAATGTCATATACTATGAAAAACACATCTTGAAAATGCCTAAAGAAAATTGTCATTTTTTTCATGGTGAAGGGACTGGAGTTCATGTTGATGAAAACACCTTGGTGGCTGTAGTGACTGGCAGTGGCTGCAGCTGCGGGGTGATGGGGCTGGTGCCTTCCCCTTATCAGCCCAGTTGCCTCCCACAAAGGGAGGCCAGACTGCGTCTTAGGCACACTCCCTATGGGAAGCAGGGAGTAGGCCTAAGCTGCCAGTAGGACTTCCCCTGAAGGAACCCAGTACGTGAGAAGGAGTAGGCTGGGCTGAAGGACACCCCCCCCCCCCCAGTGCACGGATTTCATGCACTGGGCCCCTAGTATTCTTAATAAAAAACTTAGGTAAAGTTAGAAAAGAATAAAATATCCTTAATTTGTGGAAAGTATCTACCACAAACATAGAGCAAACCTCACTTCTAATAATGAAATAGAAGAAATCCCATAAAAATCAGGAACAAATGAGGATGCCAAATATTATTGCTTTTATTCAACAATGTCCTGGAGATCCAATGCATTGATATAATGAAAATAAGTAAGAAACACAAATCCTATATAATAAAGAAGTAATATGCAAATTGACCCTCACACCCTCACAAGATAGCCACCCTTATGTCATCACAAGATGGCCACCACAACATGGCCACCGCCACATCATCATAAGATAGCTGCCACAAGATGGCTTCCCCCACATTATCACAAGATGGTCACACCCATGTTGTCACAAGATAGCTGGCAGGGGAGGGCAGTTGGGGGTGATCAGGCCAGCAGGGGAGCAGTTAGGTGTCAATTAGGCTGCCAGGGGAGTGGTTAGAGGGTGATCAGGCTGGCAGGCAGAAGCGGGTTAGGGGCAATCAGGCAGGCAGGCAGGCGAGTGGTTAGGAGCCACAAGTCCAGGATTGTGAGAGGGACATCTGATCATGCTTAAACTGGCAGTCATACATCCCCTGAGGAGTCCCAGATTGGAGAGGGTGCAGGCTGGGCTGAGGGACACCCACCCCCACCAGTGCATGGATTTTGTGCACTGGGCCTCTAGTATTAGGAATGAAGGGAAAAAAGTATAACTTTAGCTTGAAAAAGCGAAATAAGTCAATGAAAACTTACTAGAACTCAAAAGCAAAGTCTTTTTTTAATATATATGTTTTTATTTATTTAAGAGACAGCTAGAAACTTTGATGAGAGAGAAACATTGACCAGTTGCTTTCTTCACGCCCCTACTGCAGATCCAGCCTGCAACCATGGCATGTGCCATGACTTGGAATTGAACTAATGTCCTCTTGGTGCATGGAACTATGCTCAAGCGAGACACACCAGCTGGGATGTTTCGTTATTTTTTAATCCCTAGGTCTAAATAGAGTGTCCAGTAGATTGTAGGCACTCAACAAATACTGTTGAATTAATAAAGTAAAAAAAGCAACCAATTAGAACATGTTATAGAAAAAAAATCTCATTCAGAATAGGAAGAAATGTAATAAAACATATATTCAAACCTAAATAAATTTAATAAGACATATTCAATACCTATATAAAGAAAATTCTAACAATTTACTGAAGGTCTTAAAATAACTGAAGAAACAGATTTATAATATTCCTGAATGAGATTAATCTCCATTATATAAATGTCATTTCTATTCAGATTATTCTATAAATTAAATGCAATTACAGTAAAAATCCAGGTAGGAATGTCTACAGAATTTGAAGCTGATTCTAAAATTCATGCAGAAAAGAAACCAGACAGAAATATCCAAGACAATGTTGGAAAATAAAACAAACAAAAAAGATTTATTCTATCAGATATCAAGATATGTTTGAAAATCTATAGTTATTCAGACAGTGTAGTATTGATAGAGGAATAATCAAAGAGATCAATGTAATATAAGATAAGGTGCTAAATCATATCCACATAAGTAAATGAAAATTTCATATATATATATATATATATATATATATATATATATATATATAGTCCCAATGCACAAAATTCATGCATGGGGGGGGGGGGGGAAGGTCCCTCAGCCCAGCCTGTGCCCTTTCACAATCTGGGACCCCTCACTCCTAACTAACTGCCTGCTCACTTCAAACTTCCCACCTGCCTGATCTTTACCATCCACCTGCTCACTCCTAACTGTCCACCTGCTCACCCCTTACCACCTGCTTGCTTGCTCTTTACCACTTGGCTCGCTGCTCCTTAGCAGTGCTGTGGAGGTGGGAGAGGCTCCCACCACTGCCACTGTGCTTGCCAGCCTTGAGCCTGGCTTCTGGCTAAGCAGTGCTCCCGCTGTGGAAGCACACTAACCACCAGGGGACAGTTCCTGCATTGAGCATCTGCCCCCTGGTGGTTAGTGCATGTCATAGCAACCAGTCATTCGGTCATTCCACCCTAACAGTTGCTGGGCTTTTATATATATAGATAGTAAGGAAACATTTAAAATTAGTAGGAAGAGAATTAACTATTTTATAAATGTTGTTACAACAACACATATTTCTACATATGTGATTGGGGAAACACATGTAGAAACAAACACAAAAATAAAGAAACAGAGACAGAGACAAATAGAGAGATATCTCTATCTCACAATATAAACAAAAATAAATTACAGCCTAGCCAGTGGGGCTCAGTGTTTGAGCATTGACCTATGAACCAGGAGATTATGGCTTGATTCCCAGTCAGGGTACATGTCCCACTTGTAGGCTTATGTAAGGATTGTGCAGAGAGCAACTGATCAATGATTCTCTCTCATCACTGATATTTCTACCTCTCTTTCCCTCTCCCTTCCTCTCTAAAATCAATAAAAATATTTTTAAATAGTAATAAATTACAGTTATATTAAAGACATATATAGAAAAGCAAAACTATTAAAATATCAGAAGAAAGTATAGTAGAAATATTTTAAAAGAAGAGGAAGACTTTTATTTCACAGAGATAATTTATTATAGGAAAATTAAACCATCAACATCCATATTCTAAAAGTTGAAGCATGGTTCAGTGGTGAAAGCAGTTTGACATAGGTACATATACAATGTGTTGTATAACTAAAAACATTTAAACATTTGTATAAATTAATGAATTTTTCACTTTTATCAAGAAGGAATTTCTGGGGACTGTTTATACATATACATGCCTTGAAGAAAGTAAGTATATTTGTTTTCAATTGAGAAGGGTTATTGCAAATTATGTTAAATAAATTATGTAAATAAACATTTAAAATATAATGCTAAATAATATTTGTAAAAACTGTTTCTACATATAACAACAAAAATAACAAACACTTAGAGCCCTTACTAAGAACCATACTCTCTTCTAAATACTTTATGTATACAGTACAACAAATGCAAAATTCTGAATCAGCCCATTAAATATAGAGTGTTAAGGTACAAAGAGAACTTTTCAGGTAAGAGGAACAGATCTGGAAGGCTGTTGTGAATCATCTCAAAGACACTGAACTTCATCTTAAAAATTCTTGGAAGTATTATGTATCTCTTTAATCTCCTTAGCTCTGGAAAAGTTCCTGAGCTTTTTTCAACTTTATATGACATTGACACATTTGAAGATTAAAGGACAGTAATTTTGTGAAATGTCCACCAATTTCAGTTTGTCTATTTTTTCTCATCATTATGGTCTGGTTAATAGTCTTCGGCAGGAATATTAGAGAAATAATGTTGCAATCTTCTTAGAATCCTCTTAGGTGCTATATGATTTTTATTTGACCAATGATGATGTTAACTTTGATCACTTGACTAAGATGGTATCTGCCAGGCTTTTCTACTATAAACTTAATTTTTAATATGTATTTTGTAAAGAAAGGACTATGTGAAAGAGGTATTTTGAAACTATATAAACATCTTCCTTCTCATCAAAGTGATAGCTTATTACTTAATTTATTTCAATATGGACTTATGATTTCTTATTATGCTCAATGATTCATTATTTAGAGGATAAAATAGTTCAAGATTTGGCCAGTAAGATCCAAAATATGTCATTTTGGCATGACTTGTCTTCTTTTAGCACCTCCTTACTTTAAGGTGTAAAAAGCACATGAATTTTACTTATCCTGCCTCTAAAATCAGCATGGTTTCATGGAAATGTAATACTTTTTTTTAAATTTTTCTAACTATATATTTTCAATACAGCAGAGTTTAAAGAATAGTACAATGAACATCTAAATAATTCCAAATAAAATCAACACCAACAGAACCTTAACATAAGTGTAAATATTAACACTAAAATGAAATATTTTTCAGTATTATTTTGTATTGATTTCTGGTGTAGAGTGTAGTGATTAGACAATCATATACTTTGCAAGGTGTTCCCCTAGTATTTCCAGTACCACCTGGCACCATATATAGTTATCACAATATTATTGACTGTATTTTCTATGCTGTACTTTACATTCCTGTGACTATTCTATAACTACCAATTTGTAAATCTTTTTATTTAAATTTCTTTATTGATTAAGATATTACATATGTGTCCTTATTCCCCCATGGCCCCCACCCCCCACTCATGCCCTCACCCTCCTGTTGTCTGTGTCCATTTGGTTAAGCTTATATGCATAAATATAAGTCCTTTAGTTGATCTCTCCCTCTTACCCCCACCCTCCCCTACTTCCCTCTGAGGTTTGACAGTCTGATCCATGCTTCTCTGTCTCTGGATCTGTTTTTGTTCATCAGTTTATGTTGTTCATTATATTCCATAAATGAGTGAGATCATGTGGCATTTGTCTTTCTCTGACTTATTTAACTTAGCATAATGCTCTCCAGTGCCATCTATGCTGTTGCAAATGGTAAGAATTCCTTCTTTTTCACAGCAGCATAGTATTCCATTGTGTAGATGTACTCCAGTTTTTTAATCCACTCATCTGCTGATGGGCACTTAGGCTGTTTCTAAATCTTAGCTATGGTGATTTGTGCTGCTATGAACATAGGGGAGCATATATCCTTTCTAATTGGTGTTTCTAGTTTCTTGGGATAGATTCCTAGAAGTGGGATCACTGGGTCAAATGGAAGTTCCATTTTTAGTTTTTTTGAGGAAACTGCATACTGTTCTCCACAGTGGCTGCACCAGACTGCATTCCCACTAGTAGTACACAAGGGTTGTTTTTTCTCTGCATCCTCACAAGCACTTGTCATTTGTTGATTTGTTGAGGATTGCCATTCTGATAGGTGTGAGATGATACCACATTGTTTTGATTTGCATCTCTTGGATAATTAGTGACTTTGAGCATGTTTTCATGTCTCTTGGCCTTCCTGATGTCTTCTTTTGAAAAGTATCTATTTAGGTCCATTGTTCATTTTTTAATCTTTAATTTCTTTATTGGTTAAGGTATTACAAATGTGTCCTCATCCCCCCAATAAGGGGTCATTATCCATTTTTTTATTGGATTGTTTATCTTCCTTTTGTTAAGTTGTATGAGTTCCTTGTAAATGTTGGAGATTAAACCCTTATTAACGATAACATTGGCAAATATGTTCTCCCATGCAGTGGGCTTTCTTGTTTTGTTGATGGTTTCTTTTGCTGTGCAAACGCTTTTTATTTTGCTGTAGTCCATTTGTTTATTTTATCTTTAGTTTCCATTGCCCTAGGAGCAGTATTGGTAAAGAAATTGCTTCAGCATAAGTCTGAGATTTTGCTACTTGTGGATTCTCTAGTATTTTTATGGTTTCCTGTCTTATGTTTAAGTCCTTTATCCATTTTGAGTTTATTTTTGCATATACTGTAAGTTGGTGGTCTAGTCTCACTTTTTTGCATGTATCTGTCCAATTTGTAATACTCATTCCCTTCACCTCTTTCCCCCAGTCTCCCAACCCTCCTCCCTTCTGGAAATCACCAGTCAAGTCTCTGTGTCTATTAGTCTGTTTTAATGTTGTTGGTTTGTTTATTTTGTTCTTTAGATTCTACATATAGGTAAAATAGTATGGTATTTGTATCCCCTGACTGATTTATTTCACTGATAATAATACCATCTAGATTCAAGCATGCTTTTGCAAACAGTAAGATTTTATTCTTTTTTAAGGCTAGTAGTATTCCATTGTATATATGAACCACCACTTTAAAAAATATTGATTTTCAGAGAGAGAAAGAGTGGAAGCGAGAAAGAGATGCGTATTTTTTGTTTCACTTACTTACGCATTCATTGATTGATTCTTATATGTGCCCTAACCGGGGATCAAGCCTGTAACCTTGGCATTTTGGGATAATGCTTTAACCAACTGAGCTACCCGGCCAAGGTCTATACTACTTTTTTTATCCAGTATTCTATTGATGGGCACGTAGGTTGCTTCCATATTTTGGTTATTGTAAATAATGCTGCAATGAACATGTAAGTGCAGTTTTGTTTTGTTTTTCAAATTTATGTTTTGGTTTTCAGATAAAAACCCAGAAGAAGAATCATTGGGTCATAAGGCAGTTCCATTTATAATTTTTTGAGGACCCTCCATTTTGTTTTCCATTCTGGCTGCACCAATCTGCATTCTCACCAATGGTGCAGGAAGAATCCCTTTTCTCCACATCCTTGCCAGTACTAGTACTTGCTATTTGTTGATTTGTTCTGACTGATTGAGGTGATATCTCATGAAAGTTTTAATTTGCATATCTCTGATGATGTGTTGTTGAGCATCTTTGCATCTATCTATTAGCCATTTGTTTTTCCTCTTTTTAAAAGTGCCTAGTCAGGGTGGGGAAGATGACTGCTGAGGGGACTGCAGGCTGCTAGATAGTATGAGAGTGAGAGAATGAAAGGAGAGTGTGTGGACTTGTGGGGAGTGTCAGTATTTGTGAGTGAGGGACAACCATACTGCAAGGGACCATTGGGGACTGTCGGACCATCCCCCCCATGACCAGGCAGCCTCTACTGTGGCTGAAATCTCTCCCAGAGCGGCCAGCTCTGCTGCAGAGGCCACACCATCTTCAAGGGGAGACGGCTATGGTTGGAGACTGACTGTGATCCGAACCCCAGCCTTACCTTCAACCAGGGAGATCTCAGATGCCTCCCGAGACCTTACAACCACAACGCCCAGGGACCAGTTACCTCAGCTGTGAATCCAGGAATGCAGGAACTCCAATCTCCCTGATCACAGGCACCTGGGAGGTCTGCTCATGGGGAGAAAAACGCGTGAATTAATGGACAAGCCCTGTGCCTCCTCATGGAGCAGAAGGAACAGCTGAATCAAAGAGCACCCACACGGAACTGACGAATTAAACACAGCTGGCATTACCTACAGAAAGGTGAGATTTAGGATCCAGACAAGAGGGAGAAATGTGCACAGTGGGAACTATAGCCTCAAAGAAAGACTGCCTCCTACAAAATCCACAGCTGTTGGGGTCAGTGTAGCCCTCAAATGTGGAAAAGGGTCCACAGGGCTGCTGGCAGAAGAGGATTCTAGATATTAACGCACAGCTGCACTGGACCCAGAAAGGTAGCCTGAAGTATTGTACCGGTTGTGCAGTCCAGCACAGAATTGCATGCAGAGCCAGAGTAGAGAGGCCTTTTAGCCCCAGATATTAAGACGGAAACACTGCCACCCAGGGGCTGTGGCAGAAATTGACTCTTGTGTGTAAATACAACTAAAGACAGACTGAGAACTAAAGAGAGCAGACAGAGAGTTCCTGCCTGCTTGAAAACAGGGTTGTGGCTTAGGACACAGAAGAGCCATGGATTGCAGGGAACTTCAATACTGTGCTGACTACTTACAAGGAAACAGACGTGCCAAGCAAACAGTGGAGGAAGTGAATGACCTTCACTACTTCACATTTTTATTTTTTGTCTTTCACTTAAGAAATTAATTTTTTCTCTCACTTGATTTTATCTTGTTTTTTATTATATATTTTTTAATTTTTAATTTATCTTTATTGTTCAGATTATTACAGTCGTTCCTCCTTTTTCCCCCATAGCTCCCCTCCTCCCAGTTCCCACCCCACCTTCTGTCCTTGCCCCCCCACTGTCCTCATCCATACGTGTACAATTATTGTCCATTCTCTTCACGCACCCCAACACCCTTAACCCCTGAAAATTGTCTATCCACTCCATTTCTATGCCTCTGATTCTATTCTGTTCACCAGTTTATTTTGTTCATCACATTTTTTTATTCACTTGATTCTTAGATTCACTTGTTGATAGATATATATTTGTTGTTCATAATTTTTACTTTCCTTTTTCTTCTTCCTCTTCTCAAAGGATACCTTTCAGCATTTCATATAATACTGGTTGGGTGATGATGAACTCTTTTAGCTTTTCCTTGCCTGTGAAGCTCTTTATCCGACCCTCAATTCTGAACGATAGCTTTGCTGGGTAAAGTAATTTTGGCTATAGGTTCTTGCTATTCATCACTTTGAATATTTCTTGCCATTCCCTTCTGGCCTGCAAAGTTTCTGTTGAGAAATCAGCTGACAGTCGTATGGGTGCCCCCTTGTAGGTAACTAACTGCTTTTCTCTTGCAGCTTTTAAGATTCTTTCCTTGTCTTTTGCTCTTGGCATTTTAATTATATGTCTTGGTGTGGTCCTCCTTCAGTTCCTTTTGTTTGGGGTTCTCTGCGCTTCCTGGACTTGGAAGTCTATTTCTTTCACCAGGTGGGGGAAGTTTTCTGTCATTATTTCTTCAAATAGGTTTTCAGTATCTTGCTCTTTCTCTTCTTCTGGCACCCCTATAATTCTGATGTTGGTGCGCTTGAAGTTGTCCCAGAGACTCCTTACACTATCTTCATACTTTTTGAACCTTTTTCTTTTTTTCTTTTTTCTTTTTGCTTTTCCAACTGGGTGCTTTTGCTTCTTCATATTTCATATCTTTGACTTGATTCTTGCGATCCTCTCGTCTGCTGTTGGATCTCTGTATATTATTCTTTATTTCAGCCAGTGTATGCTTAATTTCTAGTTGGTCCTTTATCATATCCTTGAGGGTCTCATTAGATTCATTGAGGATCTCACTAAATTTATCGACAGTCTCTAGAAAATTCTTGAAAAACCTAATAACCATGGTTTTGAACTCTATATCCTGTCGTTTTCTTTCCTCCATTTCTGTCATTTGTGACCTGTTTCTTTGTCTCTGCATTTTGACTGCTTCTCTTTCTGAGTTAGGTGATTACTGAGAGGAATTAACCTCTAAGCCACTTGTTTATGAGAGTCAGCTGTGTCTATAGTGGGAGAACTTCTGTGCTGGAGACACCCTTATGCAGCAAGAGTTGTTTCAGTGGGGCTTTTGTGCTCACTGCATCTTCCCCGAGTGTGTTCCTTGTGGATCTGAGTTTTGTTTAGTATGGTCCCTCTCTGGCCACTGGGTGAGGCTGGCTCTTGTATCTTTAAGGAAGTGTTGATTTAGCCTTTGCCTTAGGCTACTCAGTCTTTTATGTGCAAAAGCCTCTGACACAGCTTGGGAGGGGCGGGGCCTTGGGGAGTCTGCAGGGCAGGGTGGAGCAAATAGCTATGGCGCTTCTTAGCCCTGTGCTAAGAGACATGGGGTCTCTGTGTCCCACAGTAATTGCTGCAAGCAACGCTGAGAGAAACCCGCTTTGGATTTTCTCCCAGTGCCAGTCAGTTCCCCTTCTCCGGGTGTCTGGGTCCTCAGAAACTTGCTTGGAACTGGAGTTCAGAGCCACTGGGAGCTTGTGGCTCTCTCTGGTTTGAAAAAGAACAGAGTCCTCCGGCGCCAACCCTCTCCCCGAGCCCCGTGCGCATGCCTCCATACCTCTGTACTTTGCTTCTGCCACTCCTCCGAGTCTCAGATTCTTTCTAGTTGTAGGATTTTCACTCAGCCAGCCTTCCTGTCGTTGTGAGTGGTGTCCGTGTTTTCTTTTTGTGGATATTCTGAAATAGTTGTTCACGGCTGCATTTACGGTGTTTACCTTATGCCACCATCTTGGTGTCCCGCCTGTCTTTTTTATTATATTTTTAACTATTCATATTAATACTATTATTTTACCTTTTTAAAAGTTTTAAAAAATGCTTGGCACCCCACTTTGGCCAACACCCACCATGTTCCATGCTCTGCTGCCTGCTGCCTATGCTTGCCATGTTCCATGCACAACCCCTGGTGGTCAGCGCACATCATAGTGACTGGTTGTTCAGTTGTTTGGTTGTTGCCCCATTTGATCTATTTGCATATTAGGGTTTTATATATATACTAGAGGCCTGGTGCATGAAATCATGAATGGGTGGGGTTCCTCTGGGTGGCCTGCAGGGATAGGGCCAAAACCTGCAATCCAAGCCACCTGCATCTCCTACATGCCACTCCTGCTCATCTTGACTCCACTGTGCCTGCCATGGGCTCCCCAATCAGTCCTGATCTGGAGAGGCTCGTGATGCTGCAGCAGCACTTGTCAATCATGAGCCATGCATCTGGCACCCTCCCAAGGGGAGTGGCCTGTTGGATCGGGCTGAAACCAGCTCTCTGACATCCCCCAAGGGGTCCCAGATTGTGAGAGGGTGCAGGCCAGGCTGAGGGACCCCTCCGATGCATGATCAGGCCAGGGAGGCACCACAGGAGGGTTCCAGGGTGGGTCTGGCCCAGTCCCGATAGGCTAGACCCCAGCAGCAAGCTAACCTACTGGTCAGAGCATCTGCCCCCTGGTGGTCAGTGCACATCATAGCATTCAGTTGTGCAGCCTTTGCATATCATTAGCATATTACACTTTGATTGATTGTTTGGTTGTTCTGTTTGGTCTATTTACATATTACCCTTTTATTGTATAGGATAGACTAGTTTTAGGTGGACAGCATAGAGTATATCCATGTATATAGTGTAAGAAGATGGTCTATTTACATTTTTTGCACTTATCTCTCCAATTTTCCCTGCAACATTTCTTGAACAGACCATCTCTACCCCATTGTATGTTCTTGCCTCCTTTGTCAAATATAATTGACCACATACTCATATGTGTGGGTCTGTTTCTGGGCTCTCTATTCTCTTCCATTAATCTATATGTCTGTTCTTATTTTCCTTTTTGTTGAATTTATTGAGGTGACACTGGTTAACAGAATTAGACATGTTTTAGGTGCACAAATCTATCACACTTAATCTGAACACTGCATTGTGTGTTCACCACAGCAAGTCAAACCCCCATCCAACACCCTCCTTCATCTCTTACCTTCCCCTCCCAAGGCAATGACCACACTGTTGTCCATGTTAATAAGTTTTTTCCCTTTCTTTACTGTTTTGCTCAATTCTTCCACCCCACTTCTGACAGATATCAGCTTGCTCTCTATCTATGAGTCTCTATTTTGCTTGTTAGTTCACTTTGTTCATTAGATCCCACATATGCGTGAAATCATGTGGTACTTGTCTTTCTCAGACTGGCTTATTTCACTTAGCATAATGTTCTACTGGTCTATCATGGCTGTAGAAAAGGGCAAGGTTTTTTTCTTTTAATATTCAAGTAGTATTCCATCGTGTTTTTATCCACAGATCTACTGATGGACACTTGGGCATCTTCCAAATCTTGGCTATTGTAAATAATGCTGCAATGAACATAGGGGTGCATATATTGTTTTGAAGTAGTGTTTTGAGTTTCTTTATGCAAGTACCATACTGTTGTTTTTTTATTACTATGACCTTTTATATAGTTTCATATCCAATAGAAATATACCTTCAATTTTGTTTTTCTTTCTCAATATTGATGTGGCTATTTGGGGTCTTTTGTGGTTCTATATAAATTTTGGGAGTATTTGTTCTAGTTCTGTGAAATATGACATTGGTTTTTTTTTTCACATTTTTCTTTATTGATTAATGTATTACATATCTGTCCTTATCCTCCCATTGCCCCCATCCCGCTTGCGCCCTCACTCCCCTAGTGTCTATGTCCATTGATTATGCTTATATGCATGCATACAAGTCCTTTGGTTGATCTCTCCCTTCCCCCCTATCCTCCCCTGCCTTCCCTCTAAGGTTCATGGACTGATCAATGCTTCTCTGTCTCTGGATTTGTTTTCGTTCATCAATTTATGTTGTTCATTATATTCCACAAGTGAGTGAGATCATGTGATATTTATCTTTTTCTGACTTATTTCGCTTATCATTATGTTCTCCAAGTCCATCACTGTGGAGAACAGTATGGAGCTTTGTCAAAAATCTAAAAATGGAAATCTCATTTGACCCAGTGATCCCACTTCTAGGAATATATCCCAAGAAACTAGAAACACCATCAGAAAGGATATATGCACCCCTATGTTCATAGCAGCACAATTTGCAATAGCTAAGATTTGGAAACAGCCTAAGTGCCCATCAGAGATGTGTGGATTCAAAACAGTGGTACATCTACACAATGTAATACTACAGTGCAGTAAGAAGGAAGGAACTCCTATCATTTGCAACAGCCATTGGTATTTCGATAGGCATTGTGTTGAATCTATAGATTGTGTTGGACAGTATGAACATTTTATCAATGTTAATTCTTCCTATCCATGAGCACAATGTATGATTCCATTTCTTTATATCTTATTCAATTTCTTTCTTCAGTGTCTTATAATTTTCTAAGTACAGGTCTTTTATTTCCTTGGTTAAATTTACTCCTGGGTATTTTTAATGTCATTGTAAATGGAATTGTTTTCTCAGTTTCTTTTCCTGATAGTTCATTATTGGTGTACAAAAATGCAATTGATATCTGGATATTTATTTTGTATACTGATACTTTACTAAATTCATTTATCAGTTCTTATAACTTTCAGGCGGAAACTTTAGAGTTATCTATATATAGAATCATGTCATCTGCAAATAATGACAGTTTTACTTCTTTCTTTACAATTTGAATGCCTTTTATTTCTTTTTCTTGTCTGATTTTGTGCCGTGCCAGCACAGCAAAGGGTTCAGTGAGCCTGAGGGGGGTGGAGCAGCAAAGGATGTAGAAAACACAGACAAAGAGAATAGGCTGGGCCTTAACCGGATTGGCTCAGTGGATGGAGCATTGGCCTGCGAACCAAAGGTTCCCAGGTTTGATTCCAATGAAGGGCATGTACCTTGGTTGCACACTCCCCAGTAGGGAGTGTGCAGGAGGCAGCTGATCGCTGTTTCTCATTGATGTTTCTAACTCTCTATCCCTCTCCCTTCCCTCTATAAAAAATCAATAAAACATTTTTTTAAAAAAGAGAATAAGCTGGGTCTTATTGCAGTGCCTGGCTCTTCCTGTACCTTACTGGGGCTACAGAGAGAGACCCAAACAGCAAGCTGAGCCTTTTTTTATAGCCAGAGGTAAACAAGAAACTAGAAACACCAATAGTCACCATAGTTACAATGTTCCTGTGAGTTCACTTGTTTTGGCAGCACTTGCTATATCTCCCTCAGTCCATTAGCTACCCAGATAAGATCTAGGAAGCGTCATAAGGTCAAGCCTAATTATGCTAAGAGGGCTCTGCCCTCTAAGTTGGGACTTGTTTGTGGCTTTGCCAACAGGTCAGTCCGAGGCTTAACCCTATAGCCACTCCCTACATTATTTCTTTTTTTTTAAATTTGTTTTTTTTAATTTTTTTTTATTTTGCTTAAAATATTACACGTGATAGGTAGGTCTCCATTTTTCCCCTTGCCCTTCCCTCCTCCTCCCCTACCCCCCTTCCCCCGTTTCTTGTGTCCATTGATTATGCTCATATGCATGTGTGCCAGTCTTTCGGGTGCTCCCTTAATTCCCCCCCAACTCTCCCAGCCTTCCCACTGTAGGATGACTGTCCGTTCAAAGCTGTTCTGTCTCTGTATTTGTCTATGTTCCCTACATTATTTCTGTGGCTAAGACTTCCAATGCTATGTTGAATAGAAGTGGTGAAGGTGGACGTCCCTGACTTGTTCCTAATCTTAAGGCAAATGCTTTTAGATTTTTTCCCCTTTGAGTATAATGTTAGCTGAAAGTTTGTCATATATGGCCTTTATTTTTTTGAGACATGTTTTCTCTATTCCTTCTTTACTGGGAGTTTTTATCATAAATGATACTGCATTTTGACAAATGCTTTTTCTGAATCTATTGATATGATCATGTGATTTTTCTTTTTTTTATGTGGTGTATCACGTTAATTGGTCTGTGGGAATTATGCCAAATTTACATTCCAGGAATCAATCCCACTTGATCATGGTGTATGATATTTTTAATATAGTGCTGGATTCAGATTGGTAATATTTTGTTAAGGACTGTTGAGTCTATTTTTACAGGCATATTTGCTTATAATCTTCCTTTGTAGTGTCTTTATCTGGTTTTGGAATTAAGATAACACTGGCCTTATAAAATGAGGTTAGGAGTCTTCCCTCCTCTTGAATTTTTTGAGAATTTTAGGTGTTAATTTTTTGAATGTTTAGTAAAATTCACCTGTGAAGCTATCCAGTACAAAATTTTCACTTGTTGGGAGTTTTTCCATTATTATTACTGCTCAATTTCATTAGTTGGAATCAGTCTGTTTAGATTTTCTGTCTCTTCTTGATTCAGTTTTGAAAGATTGTATGTTTCTAGGAATTTATCCATTTCTTCCAGGTTGTTCAATTTCTTGGGGTATCATTGTCTGCTGTTACTTCTTCTCTTTTATTTTTTATTTTATTTGTTGGGTCCTCTTTCTGTTTTTCTTGATATGCCTGGTTAAACATTTATCCATCTTGCTTATGTTTTCAAAAAAACAGTTCTTAGTTTCACTGATTTTTTTAATTTTGTTTTATTGCTTAAAGTATTACAAAGAGTGTTAAATAAGTCTCCATTTTTTCCCTTGACCTTGCCCCCTCCTCCCCTACTCCCCAGTGTCTTGCATCCATTGATTATGCTTATGTGCATGCATACAAGTCCTTCAGTTGATCTCTTAACTCCCCCCCAAGCCTCCCCAGCTTTCCAGCTGTAGTTTGACAATCTGTTCAATGCTGTTCTGCCCCTGTATCTATTTATGTTCATCAATTTATAATGGTCTTTATTATCCATAAATAAGTGAGATCATGTGGTATTTTTCTTTCATTGACTGGCTTATTTCATTTAGCATAATGCTCTCCAGTTCTATCCATGTTGCTGCAAATGGTAAGAATTCCTTCTTTTTTATGGCAGCATAGTATTCCATTGTGTAGATGTACCACAGTTTTCTAATCCATTCATCTGCTGATGGGCACTTAGACTGTTTCCAAATCTTAGCTATGGTAAAGTGTGCTACTATGAACATAGGGATGCATATATCCTTTCTGATTGTTCTTTCTGAATTCTTGGGATATATTCCCAGAAGTGGGATCACAAGGTCAAATGGGAGTTCCATTTTTAATTTTTTGAGGAAATCCATGCTGTCTTCCATAGTGGCTGCACCAGTCTGCATTCCCACCAGCAGTGCACGAGGGTTCCTTTTTCTCCGCATCCTCTCCAGCACTTGTCGTTTGTTGATTTGTTGATAATAGCCATTCTGACAGGTGTGAGATGATACCTCATTGTTGCTTTGATTTGCATCTCTCTGATTAGTGACTTTGAGCATGTTTTCATATGTCTCTTGGGTTTCTGAATGTCCTCTTTTGAAACTGTCTATTTAGGTCCTTTGCCCATTTTTTGATTGGATTGTTTATCTTCCTTTTGTTAATTTGTATGAGTTCCCTATAAATGTTGGAGATTAAACCCTTATCGGAGATAACATTGGCAAATATGTTCTCCCATGCAGTGGGCTTTCTTGTTGTTTTGTTTATGGTTTCTTTTGCTGTGAAGAAGCTTTTTATTTTGATGTAGTCCCATTTGTTCATCTTCTCTTTAGTTTCCAATGCCCTAGGAGCTGTATCAGTGAAGAAATCTCAGGTCTGAGATTTTGTTGCCTTTAAATTCCTCTAATATTTTTATGGTTTCCTGTCTTACATTTAAGTCCTTTATCCACTTTGAGTTTATTTTTGTGTATGGTGTGAGTTGGTGGTCCAGTTTCATATTTTTTTTTGCATATATCTGTCCAATTTTCCCAACACCATTTATTGAAGAGACTGTCTTGACTCCATTGTATGTTCTTGCCTCCTTTGTCAAATATTAATTGAACATATTGATTTGGGTCAATGTCTGGATTCTCTTTTCTATTCCATTGATCTATATGTCTGTTCTTGTGCCAGTACCAGGCAGTTTTGAGAACAGTGGCTTTGTAATATAGCTTGATATCTGGTATTCAGATCCCAGCTACTTTGTTCTTTCTCAGGATCACTGCACCTATTCGGGGTCTTTTTTTATTCCAGATGAATTTTTGGAGAGTTCATTCTAGTTCTGTGAAATATGCCATTGGTATTTTAATAGGAAGTGCATTGAATTTATAGATTGCTTTTGGTAGTATGAACATTTTAATGATGTTAATTCTATCAATCCATGAACATGGTATGTTCTTCCATCTGTTTATGTCTTCCTCTATTTCTTTTTTCAACGTGCTGTAGTTTTCTGAGTAGAGGTCTTTTACCTCTTTAGTTAAGTTTGATCTTTTATTTTATTTATTATTTTTAGATTCTTTTCATTTATGTTTTCTCTAATATTTTTATTCCCTTCGTTTTACTGACTTTGGGCTTTGTTTATTGTCCTTTTTCTAGTTCCTTTAGGTGCAACATTGCATTGTTTATTTGATATTTTTCTTGAGTTAAGCCTGTAATGCAATGGATATCTCTCTTAGATCTGCTTTTGCTGTGCCCATAGATTTTGGGTTGTCATGTTCTCATTTTTATTTGTTTCAAGATATCTTTTGATCCTTTCTTGGTCTCATTGTTAATGCATTCATTGTTTAGTAACATGTTATTTTAACCTCCATGTCTTTGTGCACTTTTCAGGGGTTTTTTTCTTGCAATTTATTTCTAGTTTCAGATTATTTTTGTCAGAAAAGATGCTTGATATGATTTCAATCTTATATTTATTGAGACTTGTCTTGTGTGCTAACATGCAGTCTATCCTTGATAATGTTCCATATGCACTTGAAAATAATTTATATTCTGTTGCTTTGGGGTGAAATGCTCTAAAAATGTCAATTAAATCCGTCTCATCTAGTGTATCATTTAAGGCTGCTATTTCCTTATTGATTTTCTGTTTAGAAAATCTATCCATGGATACTAATGGGGTGTTAAAATCATCTACTATGACTGTATTACAGTTGATCTCTCCTTTATGTCCATCAATGTGTGTTTTATATATTTAGGCCCTCTATTGTTGGGGTATGAATGTTTACAAGGGTTATCTCCTCTTGTTGGGTTGATCCTTTTATTATTATACTAGGGGCCCGGTACACAAAAATTTGTGCACTCGGGGTGGAGGGAGTCCCTCAGCCCGGCCTGTGCCCTCTCACAGTCTGGGACCCCTCAGTGGATGTCCTATGATGGTCCCAGTCTGCCAGGCACCTTTTGTGTGTGTGTGTGTGTGTATGTGTGTGTATCACCACTGGGGACCTGCCCCCAGCCGCATCTGAGGCTCAGAGCAGTCCTCCTGTGTGTGTCTACCTGCTGGGGGCCTGCCCCCAGGCACACTGTAGAGGCTTGGAGCAGGCACCCCCTCTATGTTGATCTCTCAGACTCTTGCCCTCCCCAGCATGTTGTTCTCTTTTTTGAGCGTGGTCAGGGCTGGGTGCTGCCTGCCTCCCAAGCTTGCCTACTGCCCATCTTCCTCCAGCCACCAGAAAGCAGGGAAAAACCCGCCTTGTGGTCAGGCCAGCCTTTTCCTGCTCCCTGATCCCCGGAAGGGACCTGGGAAGCCACCAAGCAGGCCGCCGACTCTTTCCCACTCACCCGTCCCCTGCTGCCTTCCTTTCCCACTTCCCGGTGCTGCCAAGGGGTCTAGGGAGCTGCCAAGCAGGACCCCGGCCCCTGCAGCCTTGCTTTCCCGCTCCACGATGCCCC
>PVJC01013278.1:0-38284 GCA_004026665.1 Murina feae
GGCAGTTAGGGGTGATCAGGCAGGCAGGCAGGTGAGCAGTTAGGAGCCAGCAGTCCTGGATTGTGAGAGGATTTCCAACTGTCAGTTTAGGCCCGATCCCCAGGGTCGATCATAAACCAGCAGTTGGACATCCCCTGAGGGGTCCTGGATTGGAGAGGGTGCAGGCTGGGCTGAGGGGATCCCCCCCCCACCCAGTGCACAAATTTTGTGCACCAGACCTCTAGTTTTACTGATAAAGCTGGAAAAATTCTGATATCATTTTGATTGGTCATCCATCTGGAGATCAATATTCCAGTCAGCTGGAAGGGGAAGAGGATAGAGAATCAAACAAGAGATTTTTTTGGTCAGGCCTAAAGTCACTTCTACTTACATTCTCTTAGAGAACTCTCAGACCCATGACCATACCTAACAGAAGGAACCAATATGGTTTAGAAAATATGGAAAATTTTCATATTTTTGGAAAATATGGTTTAGCTGTGTGCTCAAAGAAAAGCAAGGATTTTGACAAACAGCTAGAGGTCTCTGCCACAAAGAGAAACCAAAATTTTTCGGATCCTTTATATTTAAAAAAAAATTTATAATTGGACGATAAGTTGGGGCTAATTTACTTTCTAGGCTTATACCACTGGCTGTTTTCTGTTTTTAGTTTTATATACAACTGACAAGCAGAGAGTAAAGGGGACAGCTCATCAAGAAGGTGCAATAGTAACACATTTGCTAAATACTTCTTTTTAGTTCTCTCGTCCCAACGTGTGTATCCCTGGAGTTCAAGAATAAATTTACCTATGCACCATTGCCACAGAAATGGTATTACACATGAATACATGAACCAGGCAGTCCCTCCCAGATGACAGCACTGTCTGATACACACACTGGCAGGATAGACAAGGACGAAATGGGGAGTATTTCAGAAGATGATGACACTTCTGAAGGGCATCCTGAGAAGTCTTGTGTATTCAAATGCAGGGAAGCTGTTTCTGAATTTTAATATGAGGTGTTGTGGGTTGTTTTTTTTTTTTGCTTAATCTCTTCACCTTTTTTTTGGCCCAACCCTCAATTCCCTTCCCTTCTGACAGCTGTCAGTCTGTTCCCTATCTATGAGTCTATTTCTATTTTTGTTGTTGTTGTTGTTCATTAGATTCCACATATAAGTGAGATCATATGGTTTTTATCTTTCCCTGACTAGCTGATTTCACTTAGCAAAATGCTCTCTAGGTCTTTCCATCCTGATCCAAAAGGTGAGATTTCCTTCTTTTTTACTGTTGAGTAGTATTCCACTTTGTAAATGTACCATGGCTTTTTTATCCACTCATCTACTGAAGGGCACTTGGGCTGCTTCCAAATCTTGGCTACTGTTAATAACACAACAGTGAACCTAGAAGTGCATATATTCTTTTGAGTCAGTGTTTTGAGTTTCATTGGATATATTCCCAAAAGTGGAATTGCTGGGTCATAAGGCAGTTTCATTTGTAATTTTTGAGAAAATCCCATAGTGCTTTCCACGTGTCTGCACCAATCTGGATTCCCACCAGCAGTGAACTAACTGATTGATGTTTCTCTCTCATCGTTGTTTCTAACTCTATCCCTCTCCTTTCCTCTCTGTAAAAAAACCAATAAAATATATTTTAAAAATATAAATGACAAAAATGCTGAAATCTGGAAATAAAAATCATAAGCTGCAAAGCATTCCTCACAACCCAAGGCCAGAGAAAAGTATAACGTCCCTGTGGTGCAGCAAATTCCAATAGTCAGTGTTTTCTAAAGGGACAAAGAGCAAACACACTTCCAACAAGAGGCAGTGCACACACCTCTACATGTCAAAGATGCCCCTCCCTAATGGGGACACATGTACTGTCCACACTTAGGAGAGAGCACTGTCACCATCAGACTGGCAGGCTTCTCCAGCCTGGGGACACAGTGAGGCAGCAGAGGCCCCAGCAGGTCCCCTGGGAAGAAGGGGAAAGGCCCCTCCTCTGGGAGAACAGTGTGCAGGACCTGCCACAGCTCCACAGGTGCACACCTGCACCTGGCAGTGTTCACCCTATGAGGTTACCTCACAGAAATTCTTGCACAGTTGTTCAAAGATGAATTTTTGAGATTGCCCATCGGATCACTGATGAAATAACCTGGAATTAGAGAAACAACTAATGTCCATGGAGTTGGGATGGGATCCACCAGTATGTATAACTGACATGATACTGTATATAAAGAACCCAAAAAATTCCCACCATCAGCTACTAGAACTGATAACTGAATTCAATAATGCAGCAGGATACAAAATTCTAGAAATCAGTTACATTTTTATATACCAATAATGAACTATCAGAAAGGAAACTAAGGAAATAATATAATTTACAATTGCATAATAATACTAGAGACACAGATACAGTGCACAGATTCATGCACCAGTGGGGTCCCTTAGCTTGGCCTGTGCCTTCTTGCAATCCAGGACCCCTCAGGGGGTGTAGTAGTGCACAAAGTGGTAGGCTCCAGGGAGGAGCCTGAATTTGGGCCAGGTGCCGCAGATACCGCACCGTTCCCACTCATCTCAGCCCCACTGTGCCTGCCACCACCACTTGGTAGTGTTTCCATGGAGGT
This sequence comes from Murina feae, assembly GCA_004026665.1. NCBI lineage: Eukaryota > Metazoa > Chordata > Mammalia > Chiroptera > Vespertilionidae > Murina > Murina feae. The sequence continues at coordinate 2,599 of PVJC01013278.1, forward strand.
GGGAGAGGCTTGCACCACCACAAATGTGCTCACCAGCTGTGAGCCCGGTGTCTGGTGACCATCAGTCAACTGAGTGGCACTCCTGCTGTGGGAGTGACTGACCACCAGAGAGCAACTCCTGCGTTAAGTGTATGCCCCCTGGTGGTCAGTGTGCATCATAGCAACTAGTCAAATGGTTGTTCGGTTGTTCGGTCGCTTAGGCTTTTATATATATAGATTATATCTAGGAGTAAATTTAACCAAGGATGCAGAAGACTTGTACTCAGAAAATTATAAGATACTGAAGAATTAAATTGAAGAAGATACAAATAAGTGAAAGATACAATGTTCATGGATAGGAAGAATAAACATCATTAAGATATCCATACTACCCAAGCAATCTGTAGATTCAACACAATTCCTATCAAGATGCCAATGGCATATATCACAGAACCAGAACAAATATCCCAAAAATCTCTATAGAACCATTAAAGACCCAAATAGCCACAGCCATCTTAAGAAAGAAGAACAAAGTTGAAGGAATCATATAAGACAACTTGATATCAGCTATACCTTAAGGCCACAGTAAGCTAAGAACATGTTACTGAAATATTCAATGAAACAGAATAGAGAGCCCAGAAATGAACTCAGGCCTTCATGGTCAACTAATGCTTTTCAAAGAATATACCATGTGCTGAACATCCACTTTAAAATAGCTTTGCACTGAAAGTATGTAGAGATCTCACAAAGTTTCTGTAGAAACTTACTATGACCTTAAGATTTCTTTAATCAATCCTCTTGCAGAGCTTGTGGTGTCCTAATGCTCAGTTTAGTCCTGAATGACAACACTTGACAATAAAATCCACTATAATCTACACTTACAGCGGTCAGAGAAAAAAAACTAAGGCTAAGTTTGAGTGTGAATGATGACAATCTTCCTTGACTTATATTAATGAACTGAATTGCTTTTCATTCACAGCTTCTATATCATTGTTCTTAGACTATTTCTAGAGGCCCTGGGATGGAGATTATTGGACTGGCCTAGGTTTGGAATGATCTGTCCCTTCTCTGAACTCCTTAGTGTCATTAAACTTCTGACATTTAGCATATAGAGCCTTCTAAATATTCTGACATTTAAATAATTTTATTATGGAATTCATTTTTTTTGGTGAAGATTGAATTATAAGCTTTCTAAAGCTATTCTTCATAGATCCCTTAAATTATCCTCTTCCCCCCCTATTAATTGTCATGGGGCTATAAAGTACAGCATAAGGAAGATAATTAATAATATAGTAACTCTGTATGATGCCTAACCACTATGATATATACCTGGAATAAGTATAAAATAATATTGAATGTCAACTGCAATTTAAAAATGAACATTTTTAAAAATTAAAAACAAAGGATATATATGTCATAGTAAATATTTAGATCAGAATTTTATGAATCCCCCACCCCTACACACACACTTTGTTTTAATTTTGGGAAACATTACCAGGTTAGAGTAATGGGTAACCAAAATGGGAAAAAGAGAAGTTTGAGAATTCTCCCAAAGTTTTATTTGTTGCCAGTCTTAATGGAAAATCTATAGGATTTATCCAATTTGATCTTTTTTTAAAAAAATGTATATTTTTATTGATTTCAGAAAGGAAAAGAGAGCGAGAGAAAGAAGCATCAATAATGAGAGAGAATCATCATTTGGCTGCCTCCTGCATGCCCCCTTCTGGGGATGGAGCCCGCAATGTGGGCATGTGCACTGGCAGGGAATCAAACTGTAACCTCCTGATTCATAGTTTGATGCTCAATTACTGAGTGAGCACACTGGCCAAGGGGAGAGAGAGGAAGAGAGAGAGAGAGAGAGAGAGAGAGAGAGAGAGAGAGAGAGAGAGAGAGAGAGAGAGAGAGAGAGAGAAACATGATCAGTTGCTTCCCTTGACCAGGAATTGAACCTCAACCTTTTGGTGTATAGAACAACGCTCCTACCAACTGAGCAACACTGGATAGGTCTTTCAATCTTTATAACAATCCTACAAATTAGGCACTGCTTGACCCCTTTTCATAGATATAAGTCTGAGAGCCTTGACTGAGTTTCCATGGCTAGTAAATGTAGAGCTGAAGTTTGTCCCTAGATAGTTTGCTGTGATAGCTCTTGATCTTTTGACACTTACATGGCCTTCCTGGTTTGACACTGTTAGGATAATAGCAGAAATAACAATTGTTTAGTAGTTTGCTGGTGACATTTTCAAATATGTGGTCTTATTTGAAATTCACATTAGATACAACCCTATTAGATACAACCTGTCTTTATAAATGACAAAATGGATTCAGAGAAATAAACTGGTTGACTAAGTTCATAGAATGTACTTTTATCATTTAGGACCAGAACTCAGATATCCAGATTTGCATTCTTATTTTTTTCCCCAGTAGATTATATTAACTCAATGAACACTTACTAAATATATAGTGAAAGAATTAAATAGAAATAAATTTTTGTTGTTGTTAATCCTTACCTGAGGATATTTTTTCCTATTGATTTTTAGAGAGAGCAGAAGGTCCAAGGGAGAGAGAAACATCGATGGAAGAGAGACACATGGATTGGTTGCCTTCTGCATTCCCCGACCAAGGATTGGAAAATAAACTTGCAAGAACCTGCAACCCAGGTGTGTGCTCTTAATCAGGAATCAAACCCAAGACCCTGCAGTGTGTGGGCCAACTCTCTACCATTGAGCCATACCTGCAAGGCAGAATAACTCTTACTCAGCTGAGTTGGGGAGCTGGGGCATTCAGATCAGTGAGGTTGTTCCAATTGATTTTAGGTACCATAGTCCTCATGGAAGCTGCTTACAGAAATTGGGTGGCAACTTCTCTAGACCAACTCTTTATGAAGGTGGGAAAGTGCTCCATCTTTCAGATTATGATTTCTGTTAGTTTCAAATAAAATACATTGTATTTACATCAAATAACTTATTGCAACCACAGATGAGTGATTCTTAATGTCAGAGACAATTTAAGGGCTGAGTCATGAGAAAAGCTTATTCAGTGTTACAGCAGATGTCATTATTAATTCTCCCACTTGAGGTTATGAGTCATGAATTGGGTTGGTATTTAAAATTAAGGAAGAGTAAATGTGTGAGACCTCACACAACTTAGAAACTCAGTGTTCCAGGAGGCAGGAAAATGACAAAAAGAATGCTTAACAGGACTTGCTATAATTAAATTTAGTGGCCTAACACATACAGCATAACCATTAGACTCACTAAATAACATACTGGGTTTACTATTGACCCCCACATCCTTCTCAAAATTACATAAAATTTTTCGTTTATTTTTGCACGTAGAAAGAGAGAATGTTTACATATATGTTCTGCACATTTGATAAGGATGTTCTGAATGGAAAACTTAACTGCAATGTACTGATTGCTCCCAGAGATGACAAAATTCTTTGGATCATTTTTGGGTGTAAACTTTGCCAACTATAAAATCATTGTAGCATAATTGCATAAATATGTTGGAAAATTCCTGACATTACACAGCACAACACAATTATCCACCTGTTGGAGCGTCCAGGAGCATGAGCATAGCATGCTCAAGCTATAATTGGAAGCCTATGAAAATATAGGGATATGGCAAGCATTTCATGAGCTGCTTACAATGGGGCCTGGGGTTGGGGAGAAAGAGAATCAAATCTCATGATGAAGTTCAGACTGCTGGAAAAATCCCATTAACATGTGTAAAAAATTATTGAATTTAAACAATTATCCATGCTTTTACAGATATTGTGAAGAGCTATAGAAGCAGCAAGCTAATATTGTGGGTGATGGGGAGCAGGAATTCATTCAATCCCATATCACCTATAAACTTCTCTCTTGAAGGGCCTGAATAGGAAACAGTAAACCTCTGGTTGGTGGAAATTAGGATGACAAAAAGAAATTGTATACAATATCATTGTTGAAGATGCTATGCTCAAGTATATAACATGCTAAACATGCTAACCCAACCCCTCCCATCCCAGCCTTTTGAAACAGTACACCTCATAAATTTGATAAGACAATGTGTGTGCCATGGTACCTTACCAGAACACAGAAAACAACATACTAAGTTTACTATTGTCCCTGAGTATTGATTTAAAGATCTATTTCATGGGCTACCTAGAAGGATATTTTGCCCATCTTATTGAGTAATTGGGCTGCTGACATTTACTCTTTTTATACAATCTCCATTTTCCATTAATAAGTATACCTGGAAGTGAGGCTATTGGACACATGAGGACAATCTAAGAAGGCTAATTATTTGGTGGTTCTTACAGCATACACAGTGGTGATATAGATATAGATATAGATATAGATATAGATATAGATATAGATATAGATATAGTTATAGATATAGATATAGTTATAGATATATATATATAGTTATAGATATAGATTTACATATACATACACATGTACATGTACATGTCCATATACATATATATACAGACACATATAGATATCTAGAAATGTTCTGTATTAGGAAAGAAAACTGGTATAGGCCCAGGAAGGTGGGAAGGAGGTCCTGACTACATGAGCAGCACCCAATGGCTCTCTGATTTCCCAGAGCCGAAACCTTCACATACCTCACTCAGCAAAGAGAAATTCTGTAGGAAATAGCCTCACCCTTCTTAGAATAGTATAGTGACCATTCGTGGTTACTCTAGCTTACTTTCCCTCTTCTAAATAGGCCATAAAAGTACATATCATACTGTTGTTGTTGTTTTTCTGAGAGATGCTCTGATAAGTACAAATGTTTTTATCTAGTGCATTATTTAACCAGGGATGAGTTACAGTTCCTAATGGTAACAAGGCAACTTCCCAGCTGTCTTTTAAAAGGGCTTTGCCTAACCCCCAGTGTCTCGTGTCCATTGATTATTCTCCTATGCATGCATGCAAGTCTTTCAGTTGATCTCTTAATTCCCCCCCAACCATCCCCAGCCTTCCAGCTGTAGGATGATAGTCTGTTCAAGGTTAGGGAGGGGGGGGGGGAAGGGCAAGGGGAAAAAATGGAGATCTATCTATCGTTTGTTGTAATACTTATCTACCATTTGTTGTAATACTTTAAGCAATAAAAAATAAATAAATAAATAAATAAATAAATAAATAAATAAAAATAAAAATAAAGGGCTTTGCCTAAAAAGTCTATCTTATATGTAATATTTAAAATTTAAAGTTTTCAAATGCACTTTGCAATTAGTCATTTGATTCACAGACACATGAGGATCGTTATTTTGAATTTATACATGTAGAGAATGAGGCTCAGAGTTGGAGACTCCTAGTGTATTGGGAAGATGAAGAAGAATGAGGAGGAATGAAGTCTGCTGGGATCCACTAGAGGGGTGGGAAACTTTTTCTGCCAAGGGCCATTTGGATATTTATAACAACATTTGAGGGACATACACAATTATAAACTTAAAAATTAGCCTGCTATATTTGGTCAAACATTTAATTAATTCATCCCTAATGCCTTGGCAGGGCCAGACCAAATGATTTTGCAGACCTTACATGGCCTGCAGACCAGAGGTCCCTGCAGTGCAGTGTTTCCCATGCTTTATAGCCACACAAAGTTGGGAGGACAAAGCTGAGGCTCCTTCTGTCACTTCTGAGGTAGGCAATCCAGGTACTTCTGAGGGTCATCTCTAACATTGCTGAGATGCTTTGTTCCATTTGCAAGTATGGAAAAGATGCTCAGAAACCATAGAAATTGACAACTGAGGGTTTAAAGCACAAAGAGGTGATGCATGGGTGTATTTTGGAGTCTCTTGGGTGTTGGGAGCATAGAAAGAAAACCCTGGTAAAAGACTAGAGCTTTTCAGCATATTTTCCTGATTCAGGCAAGCACCTGGATAGCCTGCCTCAGAGGTGACAGCAGAAGCCTGTGCTTTGTCCTACCAACGTTGTGTGGCTATAAAGCATGGGGGTTTGGGGTCAAAGGGACCAATCTAAAATCATAAGAAGCGGAGACTGAGGACAGCCATGAGTGCTAAGAACTTGTTGAAAAGACAAACCGTCTTAAGGGTGTGATTGAGTGGACTTCTGGTCAGACAGAGTCTCCTGATCAGTTTTGAGAGGGCCTGGATGGTGCCTTGAGTATCCTTGGCCCTGTGGCTGAGCTTTGCTACTTTTTCCATGGTTAGGACACAGCCCCAAGTGCAAGGCTCAGTACTTAGTGAGAAAGGAAGTTATAGTTTTCTAAATGAGTGCACCCCTTTTGATGAGTTATGCAGGAGGGGTGAGCAAAAGGCACTCGGATCATTTCACTCTGCATTATTTAAAAATATTTTTTAAGTAAGGTGGTAAGCTCTCTGAGGGGAAGGACAGCATTGAGTTCTGAAATCCAAATAAATTACTTGGTACAGGTTATCTATATATAAAAAAGGTTATCTATATATAAAAAAGGTTAATATGCTAAGTGTCCAACCATTTGACCAGTTGCATGACACGCACTGACCACAAGAGGGCAGGCACTCAATTCAGGAGCTGCCGTGATGCACACTGGCCATTTACAGAGAAACGTCACTGCAGACCTGGTGCCCACAAAGCAACATTTGGCTTCCCACAAGTGGGACATAGGCCCTGCCACCACCCCAGAGTGACACCCCACCAAATCACAGCCAATGCTGCCAAGACTCCATGGTGCAAAATGCGACCCACAGCCTAGCCCATCCCAGAAATGGTGGCTGTTGGCACTGGGTAATGACATCACGTAGCAACACCTGGCTTCCTCCCCCTAGCAACTAGCCTCCTTGGAGTTTCTTCAGCCCAGGAACACAACTTGCTTTATAGCCAGGTGGAAACATTTTACACTTTAACTAAATGTCTGTGCAGCATTTTCCCATGCCTCATCTCATTTGATTTTCACAGAAATTCTGCAGTAGGTAGATAGGAGACTTGGTAGAATCCTCTTTTCATTAGTCAGAAAATGAAAATTAGAAAGCTTAGAGATTTGACCCAACTGAAAAGAAGAATGAAATGGTGTACCTTGAAAATTACTTCAGATTTTCTCACTGCGCAGAATATAGCCAAACGTAGCTACAGTTAAATATTTTACCCTTTGTTTTCCTTGCATGATCTACAATAATAATCTGCTTTGTGTTGCTGACAATTACCCGAAAGAGAAGTTGGGGTGCTTCACTGGGCTGGAAAAGTTTAGCCACATCAGAAAGCAGGTCTATTAAGCAATTTATATATATAAAGCTCTCACTGGTGCCAATTGCATGCATGCATTTTGATCTGTCATTGTCGATGTGAATTTGGTTGACACTTTTATCATAAAGGGTGAATAGTTATATTAAAATATTTCTTCTAATCAATTTCCTTTCAGTGTGCATGAATTCATACATTGGGCCACTATTTGTGTTATAATAACCATAGACCTGGATTTCCTGAGATGGCCCTAATTTCAAGTCTCTGTCCTGTATTTTTATTTGTTATCAATTATTCCGGAAATGCAATCATGTGGGTGATCTTAAGTGATATTGATAGAGAACCTACCTACTATTCACCAGGTGTGTTGCCAGGGACTAATGATACAGACCAGAGATTCTGGTTCCCCTGAGCTAAGATCCCAGAGAAGCAGGTAGGCCTAGAGACAAAGAATCACAAAAGAGTCTTGTAGGTCTAAGATTGTGGAGTCCATCCAGTCTCTAAGAGAAAAAAGGTGGGCAGCCTAATGCAGGCTGGAGGATGGGAAGCCTTTCTAGAGGAAGGATCAATGAGTTATGGCCAGGTGGAGGGAAGTATTACAGAATTTTAAATAGAGTGAGTGTAACTTTTTAGGCAAAGTCTGAAATCAGAGATCAGAGTGTGTTTGGAGCTATCAAAATATTTTGTTTGATTTTAGAAAAAAAATGTTTGTATGTGGAAGGGAGTTTTACAAGGATGGAGGTGGTGAAAAATAAATTGGGCAGGTGGCCATGAAGATAACAATGTTTATACTAAGAGAATAAGATTTGGTTTTATGGTTCCCAAAATTTCTAGGGACATTAGTTTTATGTTTCACCAAATCTTTGTGACAAATTAGAAGATGATTTAGGGCAAATCAAGACTGGAGGCTGGTACAGGAGTACAGGTGAGAAGGAAAGAGAGCCTGACCTAGGGTGTTCGTGTTTGGGATGGAGAGGGGAGAAGACATGTAAGACCTTTACAGGACTTGGTGAACTCTTCTTTGCCAATTCCCTATCCCTTTGCTTTTCTTTCTTTCTCCATTTCTGAATCATGCCGAGATAAGGAGCATAGGAAGCAGAGCAGGCTGGGGAAGGAAGATCATGAATTTAGTTTGGTACATGCCAACTGTAAGGAGCATTTGTGATAACCAGGTGGAGTTGAGGCTCAGGAGAGATCAGCCTGCACTGCATATATTTATGTTGGGATCATTGACCTCAGGATGATGTGGTGAAAGTGGATGGATGAACTTTCTAAGGAAAGATGGTAGAAGGAGAAGGGAACAGAGTCAAGGATAGACCCCAAGGGGAGCACCACAGTCATGGATTGGCCGATGAAGGGGAGGATGCAGGGCAGACTCAGACACAGAGGCCAGAGATTCAAGAGGTAACTGATAGACCAAGAGAAAGCAGCATTTCAAAAAGGAAGGTGATTAGGAATGTTAAGTGCCTCAGGTCAGAGGGCAGAGGGTTTAAGTAGCAGCCATTGGATCAATTAATCAGGAGTTTGCAGGAGACCAAGTGCCAATTTATATCTTGTGTCCAGAAATGGTGCAAGATTATGTCGAATGATATGTATCAGTTTTCTGACCGTGGGCCACCTCTACCCCCGTCCACACACATACCTTCCTTATAGATGGATTTCTTATCTGTCTCTCCAACATGCCAAATGAATACCTCTGGGTCTTTCCTGCTACCCACTCCCCTGCAGGAGAGGCTCTTTCCCTCTTCTCTTTGATGGCCTTACCCTCTGCTCCTTTCTCAAGTTTTGGCCTGGTTCCTGTGTTGTGAAAATCTTCTCTAATTTTCCTCCTCTGTCCATCTCTCTGCATTCTCTCAGTAAATACTGCCAGCATAGTTGTTTTCTGTTCGCCTTTGTGTGCTCATCCTTCCAATTAAAGGCCCTGTGAGGTCATAATTTATTTGAGGACAGGTGCAAACAAATTAAATTTTTAAAATACCATGAAATCAGGAAATATAGCACTCTTGAGCACTTCTTAAAAATCAACTCCACAACATCTTGCTCCCAAAAAGATAAGCCAAAATAAAAAACTCAAGAACAGAAAATACCTAGTAAATATAAATATAAAATTAATATATATCTAACTAGAGAACCACAACCTAGTAACTTGAGCAAATATAGCTGGAAAATAGAATGAAAATTGCCTTCAGTATATATTTATATTGTAAGTAAAAGGCATTGCCTTGGACACAATACATTCTTTCTGGCTCCTTGGTGCTAATTAGCACTATGTTGGCTGAATGGGAAATTCCCCAAAGAGTGGTATTTATGGTTCCCAAAATTTCTAGGGACATTAAGCCATTTCATCACAACAGAATTTGTAAGTAATACATAAATTAATAATTTCCCTAAGTAGAACTTTTGAACTTTGTCAAGTAGAGGAAGTCCCACAAGCTCAAACCAAAGCCTTACTCTTATTGAGTTACAACTTTAGAGATAAATAGAAGGAATGACAAGGCTGGGGGGAATTAGGTAGATTTTGGCAAAATGACTTCTTTCCACGATGAGAGCTATGGTGGACATTGAAATTCTTTTATAAGCAAGATTCTGTGGAAGATATGGGATAAAAAGAAGTTAACTACTTGTCCAATGCACCTAACCAGTTTTCCATCCATACTTTTTTTTTAATATATATTTTTATTGATTTCAGAGAGGAAGGGAGAGGGAGACAGAGATGGAAACATCAATGATGAGAATCATTGATTAGCTGCCTCCTGCACGCCCCCTACTGGGGATCGAACCTGCAACCCTGGCATGTGCCCTTGGCCGGAATAAAACCCGGGACCTTTCAGTTCACAGGCTGACAGTCTATCCACTGAGCCAAACCAGCTAGGGCCATCCATACTTTTTTGAGGTTAATTGTGTCTTCATACTTCCACAGCCACTTCGGCTTCCTATTATTATTAGCCAATGAGTCCACAATGTATCATTTTCTTCATTTTTTCCAGATGGCCTGCATATGCTGTTCACTCTTCCATTCCATGTTGGGCTTGCTCTATCAAAGATTGACTATTTCCTCATAAGGCAGACTCCTTGGATGGTCAGTTAGCCTCAGAGTTTCTATGTAATAATGAAAGATGGGAAATTATGCAGCACATGTGGAATTACATAAGGGACATTAATGGGCAGATTCCTGGGATAGAACGGAACGATCTCCTCCCCTCCTCCCCCTTGGGGTTCCTTGAAGGTTCCACTGAATGCAATTTAATAAATTAAGTCAGGCAATAAATTCACAGTTTTTAAATAAATAGCTCCATTGGAACTCAGGCAGAGGCACCACAGAGTTCCTAGGCAAAGATTTTCACTGTTCGGGAATGTGTTTTCAAGTATTCATCTCCAACAAGAACAAAAGCACTGTGCATTTTAATAGGCTTCCTCCAAGGCAATAACAAATTACCTGTAGTCAATATTATAATGTGTGTGTTTGCGTGTGTGTGTGTGTGTGTGTGTGCGCGCTCTGGAGTTTAGGAGCAGCTAACAGCTCTGCACTCATGAGAGAACCACAGAGGCTTTCTGAAAACAAAGATGGGAGTGGGAGATCCTGAATTCATTAGTACTTCACTAGACTCTGCTTTAGAGGTATGTAAATTACCTGTTTGTGTTTCCTGCTGGGTAGTGTATTCTGTGAAGGCAGAAGTACACGTATTTTTCATGAATTAAAATTAGAGATTAAGGCAAGTAATGAGAAAGTAGAACTCCCTTGAGAAAGAAAGAAGAGATGTTGACTCCATAGGAAGATGAGTCTGGAAAGCATTACAGAATGCCCTTTCATATTTTCATGCAAGGGATTGGCCAACGTTGCCTGGGAGCAAGAAATGATATCTTCTGAGTTAGGAAGTATCATTTGTTGGAAGCAAGTAATGATATCTTCTGACTTAGGAAGTATCATTTGTTGGAAGCAGTACCTATTTAAATTGAAATCCTGCATAAGTCATATCAATTTCCCACTTTCAGTCTTTGATGTGGCTGTGAAAGTATATTTTTAGATGATATGAAGATTCAAATCAGTAGATTTTGAGCAAAGCAGATTGTCACGAGGGTGGGCCTCATCTAAACAGTTGAAGGCCTTAAGGAAAAGAATGACTTCCCCTGAGGAAAGGGACATTTTGCCAGCCAACTGGCTTTAGGCTTGACCCGTAGCATCAACTCTTCCCTGGGCCTTTAGCCTGCCAGCCTACCCTGCAGATTTTGGACTTATCAGTTACAATTTTTATGGACAGCCCTCACTAGAATCTATCTCAAAAGGTGAGAGAAAAATCCCCAATTCCAGAAGGCACTCAGGATGTGAGTGAACTGAGCAAAAACTAGAAGTTCTAATTGGCCCTTTTGTATTTAAGAGCTAAAACAGGACGTGGCCTTGACTCAGGATGAGCCAAGTTAGGCAGACACTATTAATTGGTATAGGTGTCAGCACAAGCTGATCCTATGATCTGACACCAACCTTTGCCCAGGAGGTAGCTGTGCATGTACATCGTGTGATGCCATCTGGCTGTACCACCTACCACACCTTGTTGTTGCTGTCATTCATTTGTCACTCGTCATGCTACCCCATCTCCATCCCTAGATCCCTGAAAATGTTGGTTCCTGGCCCTAATTCTATCATCATTTTTCAGGACTTCAGTTGAACAGCAGATGACCCATCTAACACACTGGCCTCTTGTTCCCTTAACTTCCTCACTTCCAACAACATATTATTTTCCAATGCACTGCAGCCAAATTTTGTCTTACCTTGTCATCACCAGTAACTACTCCAATTCCAAAGTCTCAGCTTTGAAGTCCACTTACTGCATGTACTACCTTCTATACTTCCAGCTTACTCACTATAGCATCCCTCTGCTACAGTTCCTTGCCCAGGGAGCCACACAAATTCCTTGATCCACTACTTTTTTCACCATCGATCAACACCTTCCTGTTTTGTCTGACCCCTTCCCCCCTTGTTCAGTTTATGATCACATGGCCCCTCTTTATGTTAACACCAGAGAAAATGCCTTAAACTAGGTAGAAGCAAAATGAGTGGACACAGGCCTTCATCATTTTAAAGGGAAGCATATTCTTAGGAAATGTGATGAGATGGCAAGGGCATTTAAAAGCCATAGGGAATTTGGAACAGATTTCTTAGTAGGTAAAATAAAGTTGTTTTTAAGTTTATCAGGTTGAGGCTCCTTATAGATGGCCAAAAATTAACCTTAACTTTCAGAACCCCACCAATTGAAGCAACTTAACCTTGCCACCACCTTGAAAAATTTCCCCTTGATCTGAATATGCAAAAATAGAAAATATTTTTATTTTATACCACTTAGGCAACTTGGGGAACTTTCTGGTTTCATATATATCATATTCGGTAAAGAGATTCATCATCACAGTTATATTTTTGAGTTGCTGACTATCCAATCCAAAATAGCCTACTCATACTAATTCCAGTGGGTTGGTAGTTTGAATAATCTCTAAATAACCTACTCATGTAGGCAAAATGATACCCACATAAGACTATTTAAAATTAATTAAAATAAAGTAAAATTTAGTTTCTCAATCAGACTAGCCATATTTTATATGCTCAATAGTCATATATGTCTAGGGGCTACCATATTGAACAGTGCAAGAAACATTTCCATCATCATAGAAAGTTCTGTTAGGTAGTGTTTTCTTAGATTAAGTACTAGGTCAGATCTGGCTTTTGGCTTGTTGTTTTGTTTTTTGTTTTTTCTACAACCTATAAGCTAAGAAAGGTAATTTACATTTTTAAAAGATTGTAAAGAAAAATAAAGAAAGAATATATAACTGAGACCATAAGTAGCCTACAAAGCCTGAAATATTTATTATTTAGCCTTTTACAGAAGAAAAGAAGGTTGTCAATCTTGTATTAGATAATAAATCACTTAAATATCTATGTTTAAATAATGCATTGTGAAATGTAATTGCTTGTGGTCAAGAATTATATTTTTCACAGTGCTATTGTATGAAACCCAGTACATGGCTTATATCTATGAGTCTTAATTCAATTAAATAAATACTATTGAAAGCCTTTTAAATGCCAGTTGCTGGAAGTTTTTAGATAAATAAGACACTTTGGAAATTTAAAGAGTTCATGTTTTAGTGGAGTAGGTAGATGTTAAAGCCCTAGCTGTAGTATTACATAGACTACAAGTACTTCTAATAATGGTATTAAATACAGGAGTATTGGTGTGTAGAAGAAAGAATGATGAGTTCTGACGAGGACTATGTGCATCTGGGCAATAAAGAATGCAGCACACAACTGGGACTTTGAAAGATAAGTAGGAATTAAATAGGCAGAGAGGCAAAGAAAGGCATTCCAGGCTCAGGTAATGGCAGGAACACTTGTGTGTGGAGTGGTGAAAAAACACAAGGTCCATTTGAAGAAACATTAAGTCGCCAGATAACATGAGGAGTAGGCAGTGTCCCAGGAAATAAGTAGGAGGAGTTGGTATTTGATGAGAGATTCTGGTTTTCCATCACTAGATAGTGAATGGGAGATGATTATAGGGTCTCAAAAGAAAGCCCTTGTCTGTTGACTGCCTGAAATGGGAAATGGTATGTCCATTTTCACACCGATAAGTTTGGCTTCCATACTTACTCATGTGAACAAGGACTTGGAAGCTGATGGGATGGTGGAGTCAGGGATAGTATAGCAATTGAAACTGATACAGCACCCCAAGTGATGTAGCATGGCTCAGAACTTAGTAGTTTTCATGCTGCTTTGGATCAGCAAGTCTTATTTGTTGGGACATGTGAATTGTGGTGTTGGTAACAATAAACTACCATAGAAATATACATTCTGTTTAAGACTGCAGGGAAAAATACAGAAGAATTTTCTTTTTTTGGCATAGCTATTGTAGAATTCACTGTTCAATTCCCAGGAAACAAAGCAGAGTGAGAGAATCAATGTAAGAGTCACATACTATACAATAGCATGGGATTGCATCCAGTGCTTCTCCTAGCCCCATTTTCTGGAATTTTATCATCCTGAACATTTGACAAAGGGCTTAGCTGAATCATCTGAAATATTAGTGCTTAGTTTCTGGGAACAAATCAAGTGGCCTGTGAGCTTCTTAAATAACAGCCATGGTTGATCCAGAACTCCTGAGAAAGAGTTTGGATTTTCCCCTTGCCACATGAGGACATGAAGTGTTTCATCTTTAGTGAACTTGTTCAACTTTTTCATTTTACTTAGATCTCAAAATTAATTTAACCAAGAGATTACCTTCTTTAGCCAATGACTATAAGAGCTAAATGCAGAATAGTGTATACCAAGTTTAGAACCTATCCAAAATTCATGCATATGAAGTTTCAACCTGAACTCAGACCTTTTGGTGTCCAAACTAATTTACATTTAGCAAAGAATAATATCCAGGTTTCAAAAGGAAACAAACAAACAAACAAAAACAATAAAAGAAAGTTCTGTGGAAGGTTATTTTAAGACTTCTTGGATACCGTATAACTCTTAGAAAAAAATAAAGCGATGTTTTAAGAGAAAGCCAATCAAAGACACATAGATTAAATTGCTTTCAAAATAAAGAAAACTAAAAATTAAGAGGTAATAGGACTTCAGAAAAACCTACTAATGTTTTCAAAACCCAAAAGTTTAGAAGAAAATGAATAAATCCAAACTCACTTTAAAAATAAATGTCTTTTTATCTAACCAAAATTAATCATCACCAATTTATTTCCTACTGCCCCTGATTTGTGCATGTGGAAAATGAGACAGTGGGTCCCCAAATCATGCCACGTGGAGGTCAAGGATTTATCCATGAAATGGTGATATCACTCACTTTTGTCTGAGTATGGGAGATGGAGGATGGTGTAATTGTTTGCCTGTAAATCCTACATAGTGATCTGGAATCATGGTGAACTTCTACAATCCTTAGACAACTGTTGCCCAAAGAGGAGCGAGAGAAACTTTCATGAAACCTAAGTTTTTGGTTGTAAGCTCACTAGGTCTTATATAGTATGCTCTTTATACCTCTACGTAAAAGCATTGCATTATAAATGCAGGCAACATATGCAAATGTAACTATTAGTGATATCCAAAGTTTAAATTAAAAACAGAGACAGAGAACAAAAAATAGCAATGAGGGGGGTGATTCCAGTTACCATGATATCCAGATTTGCCTCTCATCTCACGCTGTATGAGATGGGAGGCAGATTCCTTCAGCTTCAGGTGATCTCTATTCAGGGAACTTTCTTAGTGAGAGCATCTTGTTGCATTTAAAGTAACTCTAATGATTAAATACACAGGTAGGTGTTTTGTGTAAAATGGCCCCTTATTGCAAGCAACCTCTACAGCTACTGCTCAAAAAAAGAAAGGGTGATTTATTTTCCAAAGATAACTGTAATGGATTCACTGGAAAATTGTACATTTGCTTGCAATGTGACCCCTTTCTAAGAGTTTTTTCAAGAGGGAATTTGATATTATGGAAATTCTTTTCTTATGCCCTGACTTTAGAACTTAGCCACTGCATAAAATGGAATTCCACTATTATCCACCTGCAGAAGCCCAGAAACTGAGTGGCGACAGGAGACTGAGAGCTAGGAAATCATATCTGTGGCATAGTACCATCAACTAATATTAGTGTTCGATGGAAAACTTTCAAGGGAAAAGAAGGGAAGAGCTAATTATGAAACAAACATGGGCAAGAACCATGCTTTGCAGAATCCTGATTTTCTATACCTAAAGGAAAGGCCAGCATGTAGAAAAGAGAATTATAATGGCAGGAAATGAGCAAAAGAGGAAGGTTGCACAGCAATGACAAATGAAGTGTTGTTTCAAACAAGGGAGGGTAAGTGAACAGATAGGATCAATATACAGGAATCAAACAGATAGGATCAATATAAAGGAATCATCCACGTGGGTATTCATATGAGTTTTAAGTATTTGACTTGCTATCAGAGGACATAGTTACTAGTTCTAATGGGAAGTGGCAGACTCCGAGACTACTGAAAATCAGTTATGAAAGTGAGCAGTAAATGATGTAGAATGAACACAGAATTTGGTGTCATATTATGAACTTCACTTTCTTCATCTGCAAAACAACTGTAATAATAATAGTGTTTAGCCCATTGGATTGTTAAAGACTTAAATGAGATATAACAAAGTGCTCACCATAGTATTTGGCAATTGGGATGTGGAAAAGCTGAGTCTTTACTTGGAGGCATGCAGATATTCTCTAAATGTAGATGTGTTTGTCAGATTTTCTCTCACCTTGCAGTAAAACTCTATCTTCCAAGATATGAAAAATAAGGGCTTTGTGAAAAGCTGTGGAGTCGGATAGACTTGAACTGGCTTACTTCCATCTCTCTAGCTGCCTGATAACCTTGAGGTAATACCTCAGTCTAACTTTCAGAGTTTTTGTGAGGATTAGATGAGGTAATAAATGTGTTGAAATAACTTAATACATGGTTTTTACTCAGAATCTTAATTCCTTTCTCCATCACTCTTTTTTTGTAGTATCTCAAACAGCTTTAATACAATTAAAAATTTAGAATTACTTCTATTTGTGAAGTTCTGAATTGTATTAGTAAACTTCATTATGACTTAAATATTTCTAATTAGCAGCCTTAAAATTGTTTTTAGAATTTATAACAGGGTCTAAACATCTGGCATATGAGGGCTCTCCATATGATTTCAAATATCCTCTGTCTTTTTATCTCTGAGATTCAGTTATATATATATATATATATATATATATATATATATATATATATATACACACACTAGAGGCCTGGTGCACAAAAATTTGTGCACTGGGGGGTGGGGGGGGTCCCTCAGCCAAGCCCGGCCTGTGCCCTCTAGTAATCTGGGACCCCTTGGTGGATGTCCACCTGCTGGCTTAGGCCTGCTCCCTGGATCAGGCCTAAGCTGAGTGTCAGACATTCCTCTGCCAGACTGGGAGCCCTCAGGGGATGTCCACTTGTCAGTGGGGAGCAGGCCTAAGCTGCAGTCAGACATCCTTAGCTCTGCTGAGGAGGCAGGAGAGTCTCCTGGCAGCCTGGCTTATGGCTCAGCAGAGCTCCCCATGTGGGAGCTCACTGACCACCAGGGGACAGCTCCTGCATTGAGTGTCTGCCCCCTGGTGGTCAGTGTATGTCATAGTGATCAGTCATTCCCAGTGGTTCTGCTGTTAGGGTCAATTTGCATATTACCCTTTTACTATTTAGGATACTAGGGGCCTGGTGCACAAAAATTTGTGCACTCAGGAGGTCCCTCAGCCCGGCCTGTGCCCTCTCGCAGTCTGGAACCCCTCTGGGGATGTCCACCTGCTGGCGTGCCTGATCAGCCTGGGTGAGGGGCTGATGGCTGTTTGCAGGCTGGCCACAGCCCCTTCAGGGAGGGGGTCCCTGCTGGTGTGCCTGGCCAGCCTTGATGAGGGGCTGATGGCTGTTTGAAGGCTGGCCAAATCCCCTTCAGGGATGGGGGTCCTGATGGGGTACCTGGCCAGCTTGGGTGAGTGGCTGATGGCTCTTTTCAGGCTGGCCACAGCCCCTTCAAGGTGGCTGTCCCCCCCTGGGGTGACTGGCCAGCCTGGATGAGGGGGCTAATGGCTGTTTGCAGGCTGGCCAAGGCCCCTGGCCACCCAAGCTCCAAACAAGACTGGCTGGAAGCAGGTATCTAGGGTTTATTTATCTTTTATAATTAAAACTTTGTTATCTTGAGCGGAGGCCACAGCCAGACAAGGAAGGTGGGAACCTTAGCTTCCTACATCGCCAGGGCAAGCCTCCTGTTTGTTCCAGCTCTGTGACTGCAGGCCACCATCTTGGCTGGGTTAATTTGCTTATAGTCACTCTGATTGGCGTGGCATAGGTGTAGCGGAGTGACACCAATTTGCATATTACTCTTTTATTAGACTAGATTTCTCTTGAGTAAATTCCTAGATGTGGAATTGCTAGGTTCTATGTTTAAATTTACAATAAATTGTCAAACTGATTTTTCAAATTACTTATCCTGCTCTGTATTCTCACAGCATCTGCTATTTTTCAGTCTTTTTTATTTTAACCATTTCTAATTAATGTGTATGGCTATTTCATTGTGGTTTTCTTCCTTTTTTTTTCTCCTTCTTTCTCTATCTGTCTATCTTGCTTTATTGCTCTGGCCATGATTTACAGCAAAATGTTGAATGTAAATAATTAGAAAATACACCATTTCCTTATTCTTTATCTAAGAGGAAAAGTATGCAGTCTTTACTCATTAAGTGTCATATTAATTGTAGGTTATTTGTAGATTGCCTTTATCAAATTAAGACAGTTCTCCTTTATTCATAATTTGCTGGAAATTGTTTTTGTCATGAATAAATGTTAAGTTTAATCAAATTAATTTTATGAATATTTTTGGGCTGTTCATATGTGTTTTTATTTAGACTCTTAATATGGAGAATTTACATTGCTTGATTCCCAAATTGAATTACTATGATGGGTTCAATTTGCTAAATTTTTATTCAAATTTTTGCATATGAATTTATGAGGGATATTGTTCTGTTGTTGTCCCATAATTTCTTTGATTTTGGTATCCAGGCAATGCTGGTCTCATCAATGAGTTGGGAAGGGTTCCCTCCTGTTGTATTTTCTAGAAAATCTATGTAGAATTTGTATCATTTATTATTTAAATGTTTTAAAGAATTCTCTAGTAAAGTCATCTCTGAGTTTTTTGGAGGAAGTTTAAAAATTATGAATTCAATTTCTTTAATATCTACAAGGCTTTTCAGGTTGTGTATTTGTTTTGTGTTAAACTTTTGTCAATTTCATCAAATTATCTTCATTTTATAAAATTCTCCATAGTATTTACTCACTTATTAAAATTTTAATGTATATAAGATCTGTAGAGATGTCCTTTCTTTTGTTTCAGATATTTGTAAGTTGATCTGTTCTTTCTTCCTTATCAGCTTGCTAGAGCTTTATTTTATCCAGTTCACTGATCCTTAGAACTGGCTTCTGATTTATTTGTGTTACTTTATTTTGTTTTGTGTTTCATTGACTTCTGCTATTTTTTTTAATGATCTTTGCTTACTTTGGGTTTAACTTGTTCCACATTATCCAGTTTCTCAATGTGGATGTGCAAGTAATTGACTTGAGATAATTTAGTTTTTCTAATATAGGCATTTGATGCTATAAAATCTTATATAAACACTACTTTAGCTGTAATTCACAAATTTCGATATTTTGTATGTCCATTTTTATGATTTCAAATGTTTTCTAATTTCCTTTTAATTTAAGGTGACCAGACGTCCCGCTTTTGCGGGACAGTCCCAATTTTTAATAATTTGTCCCGCGTCCCGCGGCATTTTAAAAAAGTCTCAATTACTCTTTGTAATATTTTAAGTAATAATAAAAAAGAAGAAGAAGAAAATAACCACCACCACCCCCCCCCGTCAATGGTGTACCGCTTTAAATCTGGTCACCTTATTTTAATTTCTTCATTGAGCCATGGGCTATTTAAAAATAGATTTTCCAATGTTTGAAGATTTTCCATGTACATTTCTATTATTGGCTTCTAATTTAATTATGTTCTGATCAGGTAATATTCTGTACTTTTTATTATCAATTCCTTTTAAATTTATTGATACCTATTTTATGGTCAAAGATATGGTCTATTTTGGTATATGTTCTGTGTGCACTTGAAAATAATGCCTATTATATATAGTGGTCAATTAATATCATGATTGTGTTGTTCAATACTAGTTTTCTGTCTAGTTTTTCTGTCAATTATTTATAAAAGTTTTGAATTCTTCAATGATAAGCTTTTGGAGTTGTGTCTTTTTCCTTTTAGTTGTATCAGTAATTGGCTTATTATACATATTTTAAATTTTTGTTATTGAGTGTAAACACTTTTAAGATTATTATGTCCTCTTGATAAAGTGACATCCCTATCATTATGAAATTGTCTTCTCTGCCCCTGGTATTTTTATCTGTTTTAAAATCTACTTTGTCTTATATTAATGTAGCCACTATATCATTCCTTTAATTTGTGGTTATATGGTATATGTCTTTCCATTCTTTTACTTTTAGCAGCATTTCTCTCTTTTTTTAAATCCTTACTTGAGAATATGCTTATTAAATTTGTCAGAGAGAAACATTGATCATTTGTCTCCTGTATGTGCCCCAACCAGAGATCCAACACCCATTCTAGATATGTGCCCTGACTGGGAATCAAACCTGTAACCTTTTGATGTATGGAATGATGCTCCAACCAACTGAGCCACCTAGCTAGGGCTTATCTGTCTTTTTATTAAAATGGCTTTAATGTAGATAGCATAAAATTATATAATTTAGGAGTCTTTGCTTTTTGTTGAAATGTTTAGAACACTTATATTTAACTAGAGGCCCTTCCATGCACTCAAGGAAGTCCCTCAGCCCGGCTTGTGCCCTCTCATAGTTTGGGATCCCTCAGAGGATGTCCACCTACTGGCTAAGGTCCACTCCCTGGGGTACTGGGCCTAAACTGGCAGTCAGACATCCTCTGGCAGCCCAAGGGCCCTCAGGAGATGTCCCAATAACAACTTAGGCCTGCATCAGGAGCGGGCCTAAGCTGTTAGTTGGAAATCCTTAGTGCTGCTGCGGAGCGGGAGAGGCTCCCACCACCACAGCTGCATTGGCCAGCTATGAGCCAGATTCTGGCTGAATGGCACTCCCCCTTGGGGAAGCACACTGACCACCAGGGGGCAGCTCCTGCATTGAGCATTTGCCCCCTGGTGGTCCATGCACAAAATAGCAAATGTTCATTCTGCAGTTGGGTCAATTTGCATATTACCCTTTTATTATATAGGATATTATTATATCAACTAGGGGCCTGGTGCACGAAATTCGTGCACAGGCCGGGGGGGGGGGGGATCCCTCAGCGCAGCCTGCCCCCTCTCACAGTCTGGAACCTCTCAGTGGATGTCCTATGATGGCCCCAGTCTGCCAGGCGCCTTGTGTGTGTGTGTGTGTGTGTGTGTGTGTGTGACCACTGGGGACCTGCCCCCAGCCGTATCTGAGGCTCGGAGTAGTCCTCCTGTGTGTGTCTACCTGCTGGGGGCCTGCCCCCAGGCTTGGAGCAGGCATCCTCTCTATATTGATCTCTCAGACTCTTGCCCTCCCCTGCATGTTGTTCTCTTTTTTTGAGCTGTGGCCAGGGCTGGGTGCTGCCTGCCTCCCAAGCTTGCCTACTGCCCATCTTCCTCCAGCCACCAGAAAGCAGGGAAAACCCTGCCTCGTGGTCAGGCCAGCCTTTTCCTGCTCCCTGATCCCCGGAAGGGACCTGGGGAGCCACCAAGCAGGCCCCCAGCCCCCAAGAGCTTGCTTTCCCACTCCCCAGTGCCCTGCAAAGGGCCTGGGGAGCCGCCAAGCAAGCCGCCAACTCTCTCCCACTCACCAGTCCCCTGATGCCTTCCTTTCCCACTCCCCGGTGCCTCCAAGGGGTCTGGGGAGCTGCCAAGCAAGACCCCGGCCCCTGCAGCCCTGCTTTCCTGCTCCCCGGTGCCCCGCGAAGGCCCTGGGCAGCCACCAAGCAGGCCGAGACGCCCCTGCTGCCTCTTTCCCACTCACCAGTACCCTGCTGCCTTGCTTTCCCACTCCCCCGTGCCCCACAAAGGGCCTGGGAAGCCGCCAAGCGGGCCCCTGACCCCCACTGCCTCTTTCCCTCTCCCCGGTGCCCTGCAAGGGGCCTGGGCAGCCACCAAGCAGGCCAAGATGCCCCCGCTGCCTCTTTCCCACTCACCGGTACCCTGCCGCCTTGCTTTCCCACTCCCCAGTGCCCCGCAAAGGGCCTGGGCAGCCACCAAGCAGACCGCCAACCCCCCACCACCTCTTACCTGCTCCCCGGTACCCCTCAAAGGGCCTGAGAAGCCACCAAGCAGGCCCCCAGCCTCCACCACCTCTTTCCCACTCCCCGGTGCCCCACAAAGGACCTGGGGAGCCACCAAGCAAGCCGCCAACCCTGCCGCCTCTTTCCCACTCACGGGTCCTGGGTCCTGCACTGTTCTGCCCTGCAGCCACTCTGTGCACTCAGGAGGTCCCTCAGCCTGGCCTGTGCCCTATCATAGTCTGGGACCCCTCTGGAGATGTCCACCTGCTGGCGTGCCTGACCAGCCTGGGTGAGGGGCTGATGGCTGTGTGCAGGCTGGCCAAGCCCCCCAGGAACGTCCCTCACCCCACTGGGTTGTGGCCAGCGTGGGTGACGGGCTGATTGGCACTTTCAGGCTTTAAGGCTGCCCACAGCTCCCATTGACCCAATGTCCCAGCAAGGCTGGCTGGACGCAGGTTCTGGGGTTTGTTTATCTTCTATAATTGATGCTGTTCCTTTAAGCCGGAGCCTAAACATGTACCAAAACCTCCTCTCTGCTTCACCTCGCAGAGTCTATAATGCAACAATGTTATTCTTAAACTCAGGCCAGGCCTGCTGTTTCCTTCAGCTCCTGAGGAGTCTATGATTGTTATTTTGTTGCAAAAATGTGTTTTGGTTGAGCCAGGATAGCGGAGCAGAGCGGACGGCAGTTTCACTTTCACTCCTGCTGCAATAGAAGCTGCCGTGTACTCAGGTCCATGAGTGGCGGCCTCCATGTTGGCCGGGCTAATTTGCATACAGCCGCTCCGATTGGCTGGTGGGTGTGGCTTACCCCATCTGGGAGAAATGGTTAATTTCAATATTATGCTTTTATTAGTTAAGATATGATTGTGTTTAAATTTACCACCTTGTCACAAGTTTTCTATATGTACTATCTTTGTAATTTTTTCTCTTTCTTTTGCATAAATTGAATTTTTTATAATTCCATTTTATCTCCTTTATTGGCTTGTTTTCTGCTTATTTTGCTACTAGGGGCCCGGTGCACAAAAATTTGTGCACTCGGGAGGTGGGGGCCCCTCAGCCCGGCCTGTGCCCTCTAGTCTGGGACACCTCGGGGGGGATGTCCACCTGCTGGCATACCTGGCCAGCCTGGATGAGGGGCTGAGAGCCATTTTCAGGCTGCCCACAGCCCCTTCAGGGTTTGTCCACTGGGGGGTGGGAAGGCTGGTGAGTGCAGGCCTGGATGTTTCCCACCGGAGGGCCCACGATTGCACACGCCTGGTGGGCCCACACCACTGAGGGTACACACCTGGCACAGAGTTGGGTGGCAAGCCAGGGGCGGATGCTGGTGCAGAATCCCTCGGTGGGGCCCTGCTGCTGAGCAAACACAACCGGGATGGAGCCGGGCAGTGAACTGGCTCCGGATTCTCTGCACTGTGCAGCAGACACTCCCGCACGCCCTGTGGAGGCCCCTGGGGGGCGGATGAAGGTAGCGGACCCTGGATGGGTGTTCCTGGACACCCTGCGGAGGCCCCCAGGGCAGAGCCAGGCAGTGGACCCAGGACAGGCATTCCTGGATGTCCCGCAGAGGCCCCCAGGGGGCAAAGCCAGGCAGCAGACCCAGGACGGCTGCTCCTGCACACCCTGCAGAGGCCCCATGCTCCTGCATGCCCCGGGAGGCCCCCAGGGGATGGAGCCAAGCAGTGGACCCAGGACGGGTGCTCCTGGATGCCCCGACGAGGCTCCAGGCCAGACCCCCACTCCCACTGAGCTGACACAGTTGGCACAGCTATGCCGGCCGGCCGTGGAGGCTCCCAGTGCAGAGCCGCCCTGCCAGCCTCCATCTTGGCTGGGTTAATTTGCATACAGCCGCTCTGATTGGCTGGTGGGCATGGCTGTGAGCAGAGGCTCAGCCAGCTAGGCAGGCAGTTGCAACAGAAGCCTTTGGTTTGCTCTAGCTCCATGGCTGTTGGCCTCCATCTTGGCTGGGTTAATTTGCATACAGCTGCTCTGATTGGCTGGTGGGCGTGGCCGTGAGCAGAGGCTCAGCCAGCCTAGGCAGGCAGTTGCAACAGAAGCCTTTGGTTTGCTCTAGCTCCATGGCTATTGGCCGGGTTAATTTGCATACAGCCACTCTGATTGGCTGGTGGTAACGGTCAATTTGCATGTTTCTCTTTTATTATATTAGATTGTGTTTTAATAATTGCTCTGGAGTTTATAATATTCATCTCATCCTTGGAATTTTATGCCATTTCATATCAGAGTAAAAATGATATAAGCATACATTTCTATTTAACTTCCTCTTGGCAATATTACAAATAGTATTTTTGTCATGTTTTTAATTTTTTTACGGTGTTGGTTATTATTGTTATTTCTTCAAATAATCATTTAACTTTTCAGGAAATTAGAACCATGAGAAAAACATCTTGTATAGGCACATATGTGTTTACTTATTTCCAAACACTTCTTTCTCTTCTGTAGATCTACATTTCCATCTGGTCTCATTTGCTTTGCCTAAAGGACTTCCTCTGGTTTCTAATAGTGCTGGTCTTCTTGTGGTGATTCATGCTTATGTCCAAAAAAGCCATAATTTGGTGTTTGATTTTGAAATATTTTTACTTGGTATAGAATGCCTGGTTGACAGTTATGTTTAAAGAGTTCATTGCATTCTCTTCTAACTTTCATTGCTTCTAATGTGAAGCCTCCTTTCACTGTTGAGATTGTGTGTCTGGCTGCATTAAACATTTTTCTTTATCATTTGTTTTTGAAAATTTGGTTGTTTTATGCCCTGCTGAGGATTTCTTTATAGTTCTTCTGCTTGGGGTTTATTGACTGTTTTGGATCTGTATATGACTTTCTTCAAATTTGGAAAAAATTCTAACATTATTTTTTCAAATATTGTTTCTTTCCCATGCTAACTTCCTGCAGGGATCCAATTGCGTTTATACTAGAATGTATGCTATTGCCCCATCAGGTTATTGATGATCTGTTCATCATTTTAATCTACTTAATCTCTATTTCACTTAGGTATAGTTTCTATTACTGGCTTTTGGTTCACCATATTTTTCTTCTATGATATCTAAGCTGATATTCATTTTATTCATATATTGTATTTTTCATCTACAAAAATTAGTTTGAGGCCTTTTATATCTTTCATTTCTTTGTTTTAACACTCTTGTCTTTCAGTTCTATCATCCATACCACTTCTGGGTCTATTTCTGTTGATTGTTTCTTTCTCCTGGTTGTGGGTCATGACTAGTTATATTCAGTGGATGAAAAAATTTTGAATTTTACATTGTTGGGTATTTTTTTTTTTTAAAAAGAATCTCGTTGGGATTTGTTTTGGAATCTAGTTATTTAGAACCAGTTTGATTCTCTTGAAACTTGCTATAAAATATGTCAAAGCAGGTCCAGAAAAGCCTTTAATTCAGAATAAACTTGGCTCTACCATTAAAGAAATACCCTGCTTAGGATCACATCTATGCCCTGTTTATTAGGAGGTATTTCTATTCATGGTTGTAGGTATCAGAACTAGTTCACTGGCTTTCAATGAGTTCCAGAGTCCTTTGTCTTCTGCTGGTGATACTTCTGTGATATTCACACACACACACACACACACACACACACACACACACACACACACACAATCTAGTTGAGAACAAAAAGCAGACGAACTCAAAATGAGGGACAGTTTATAAAATAATTGACCTGCACTTTTAAAAATGCTAAGGTCATGAAATACAGAAAAAAAAATAAGGAAAATTTCAGATTAAAAGAAACCAAAGAAATAGGACAAGTAAATTCAATAAAAGATCCTAGATTGGATTTTAGACTAGAAAAAAATGTAAAGGATAATGGAACAACTGAAAAATTTGATAACGATTTGTGGATTACATAATAGTAATACAATTAAGTTAAATTACTGGATAGTTGTAATTGTACTGAGGTTGAATAAGTGAATATTCTTATTTTCTGAAAGTACTTGCTGAAGTATGTAGGGATTGGGCCACAAGATATATGCAACTTTTTTCAAATTACTTAAGAAATTATACACACACAAACACAGGTGCACATAGCATAGCACAAGCAAGCAAATGATAAATAAAATTGAAGAAAATGTAAATTGTGAATTTGGAAAAAGGATATACAGAAATTCTTTGTATCCTCATAACTTTTCTGAAAGGTTGAAATTGTGAGAACAAACTTAACAAAAGTGAGTTGGCTTAAACACAAGATTATTTCTTTTTATTGCTGGGTATATATTGCTTGGCCCCTTGGAAGACTTGATGGGTTCGATCTAAACATAGAGAAAATGGAATGATTGATAATTCCCTCCTGATAGCACCTCCTTTCCAAATTAAATATGAGCCACAAACCAGCAGCTCCCTGATGCCAGGACTGATGTGGCGTATCTTTGTCAGTCAAGGAGACAGTTTACTACATGCCTACATGTCACTCCCCATTACCAATGGCATGAAACTGACACTGAAAGAGAAGAGGGCATTAGAAATCACAACCCTTTCTTCCTAGAGCCATTCATCATAAGCTTTACTAGCAAAATGTTCCCAAACTCTTCGTGGACCCTTTTGAAACCAGAGCTGACTTCTTGCTAAATTCCAGTATTAGTCACAGTTCTGTAGCCATGTTGCCTTTTTTTTGGGGGGGGGGAGGTGCTTATTTAATAAAATATTTCTCATGACTATAACAATTTATTTTGGGTGGAGGCTGTAGAGTTTGGGGTCAAGAGAGGAGAAGAGGGAAGGATTATTTGTCATCCTCCATTACAGTGACCACAGAAGGCCTAAAGGGGAAGAAAATCTCTCAGAAAGTGGTGGTAGTTTTCAAACTCGGTTAATGAATGTGAATGAAAGCTTTTCAGTGAGAGTGTATATGTGTTTGTGGGTGGAGGACCATGTGAAAGGTAAAACAACCCTCCATGAGCTGCTCACAGCTTCACTCACCCAGTCCTGGTTACAGATAAACCCCCTCGTCTTTGCTTATTAACAGAGAAGAATGCAAAATCTCCATGTCTTGTCCGGATGATTAATGGGGATGCCACTGCAGGGTTAAATCCTGCTTCCTTCCATGCATCCTTAGCATCATGTAGCACCTGCTCAGTTACCAAGGAGTGTTATCTTACAATCAGTAGAAGAAGTTGGGGTGAACCATAGGGAGCGTCCTGGACTAATGATAATGTTTAACAGGGCAGGAAACTGAGCTGCATGAGGGACGCTGGAGAGTCAGATGTTGAGCTGCTTTGATCATTTTGAATATGACCTGGGCCAGAATTACAGGTTGTTACTACCTGCAGATCATTCTATGAAAATTGTCCTTCCTAATATATCAACTTATTTCTCAGGAATACACTTAACCATTCCAGAGAAGTTGGTGGAGTAATTATGCACAGAATTGACTGTAAATGAAATTACTCTCTCGTGTTACACCCATGCTCCAACTGTCCTTATAGGTACTTTTGCCTCATTCATCCCTCCCCTTGGAGTTAGTCTTATTAAACACCATAACTTGAGATTTAAGACTGAGCTCTGGAAAGGTAAAAGTTTGAAAGGAAGTGATCAAATACTGGCCTATATGACTTAACATGATTTAAGTAGTCTCTTGTCAATCTACAAACCTTCTATAAGTATTATTACCCCTATTTAGAGATGAAGAATCTGAGGTAGTTACCGAAAAGATAAACAATTTAGGGCAATCCAGTTATAAATCGCTTCAAGCCCAGCTCTGCATGACTTCATTCCTTTGGCAGGCAGTGTGGAGGTGAAAATCTCCCATCCGATGTCAGTTCTTCCCACAAAAAACTGCCCCTAAGTCCCACCATTCCCTCATTTAACACACATATCTTGAATATGCTATTAAGTCGGGCACTGGTACAGGAACTTAATATGATTGCTGCTTTCCAAAAACAACATAACTAAACAATTAACACAAAATATAATTACAGAGTTTGATTAGTTTTATGAAAGGGGAAATGCATGGTGATATGATAAAAAATATGTGTAGGAGGTAGTCCTTTTTGTAATTTGGTTAGAGATAGGCTCTCTGAGCTGGTGACATTGAAACCTGAGAATCTAAGAATGGAAAGGAGGAAGCCATACAAAGTCCTGATTCATAAATATTCCTAGCTAGAGGACCAGCAAGGGGAAATGCCCTCAAGTAAGGAAGAGACTGTTAATGGAACTGAAATGAGACCTGCTGGGTAAGCACAAAGCAAGGCAAAAAAAAAAAAAAAAAGGTATAAGATGGTAGCATTCTGCTCCCAAATTTAATGTGTGGGTTTTCCCCTCGCATCTAAATTCTCTGTGACACCGCTTGAGTATTTTACAATTCAACACAGTTCCGACACTATCTAACTAAAGATAGCCTGGAACCCCATAGTTTAAGTGCTCAGCTCTAAAAGACCACTCTCACCTTCAAACATCAGTGGTGAAACCAGATAACCAATGGGTCTGGGCTGCCTGTCACTACTTGAGCCATTATGGGAAAGCAACAGGTCATCCACGAAAATCTTCTCTGCAACTCCCCATAAACCAGGGGCTTATATTGGACCAAGGTTACATGGGGAAGTAGAAATTACAGGCATTAATAGGCAATGCGGGCTGGGGTGGGACTCCATTGTTTAGGCAACAAGGTTGCTAATCTTTCCATGATAATAGGCAGTTCCTAAATGTGAATGGACCATATTCTAAGGTTGACTCCCAGTCTATGGGTCCTACAACTCCCAGCCAGGTTAGAATGTGCTTTTTTAAATCAGAACGAGGCAATCAAGGTTAACAGAGCATGATTAATATTTCTTATAACTATAGCTAGTCCCCAATATTCTATTTTTGACCGTAACAGTAGTAAGCCTGTGCTTACTGACCACCTGTGCTTCTGACCTTCAGGCTATAGATAAGAGGTTCCAATAAGCCTCTTCTTGGGAGTGATTAATTTGCTAGAGCAGCTCACAGAACTCAGAAACCAGTTTACATACTAGATTACTTACTGATTATTATAAAATGATATAACTTAGGAACAGCCACATGGAGTTGAACATAGGGCAAGGTATGGGAAAGAGCACTGTTTCAATGCCTTTTCCCCAAACCTCCATATGTACATCAACCTGGAAGCTCTCTAAACCCTGTCCTTCTGGGCTTCTATGGGGGCTTCAATACATAGGCTGATTAAACCATTGGCCATTAGTGATTGAAATCAGCCTCCAGTCCCTCTCCCCTCCTGGGAGGTTGGGGGTGAGACTGAAAATTAACAATCCTCTATTTACAGGACTGGTTCCCTGGCAACCAGCCCTAACTCCTAAGTGTTTTCTAAAAGTTACCTTATTAACATAGCAAAGGACAAATTTGAAGGGTTTTGGGAGCTCTGTGCCAGGAACTGGAACACAGACCAAATATATCACCTATGGAATTCAAGAGTGAGGCTGAGCAAGGTCATGGAATTCCTTACAAAATTTGAATGCATTTCAAATAAGAGGCAGGTGCCAGTGATTGTGACACCAGAACACCAGTAAGTACTACGGTTTAGTTCTTTACTTCCAGTGTATCCTCAGTGTTGCCTTGAGTTGCTTTTTACTCCCAGTTGCACCTTTTCTTGCTGATTTTAAGGATACATTACTATTGAGTAAGTAGAGAGACCCCACATAACTAGTCTTGCTATTTCCCAATGATAATCGTATCTTCAAATGTTTCTACAACTTTGGATTTGGTTTCAGTTCCCATAGTCTGTTATGGTGACAAAGGATGAAGAGGATGAGCCATGAGAGAACATTTAAACTGGTCACTGACTTTAATCCCACCTCATACTTTGTGCTTCTGCAAATTAACTCAAGATAAAAAATCTTGGTCACATGGACCATGCAATTTCAGATCTCCATGTACTTATTTTCCATTCTTTTGCACACTTTTTCTTCTTTCTAGGATATGCTGTTTTATGCTGTGACTATTTGGCCTCCTTCAAAGCTGTGTCTCATCAACTCCTGTTATTTGAGAAAGAATTATTCTGGCTAAGTCTGCTCTTCTTCTATACTTCTCTTACCTAATTTTAATTATTTACACACACTGTTCATATCTTCTAATGTTTGAGTTCATTGTGGCTATTAACCTTGTCTCATTCATCTTTGCATTCTCAGCACTTAACTCAGTGCCTAATATCAAGTAGACTTTAAATAAAAGCTAAATGAAATGAATGTCTAGTGGAAGTCCATGCCCTGCTATTAGCTCATAATTATGATGTGTGGTTTTAAGAGAGCCATTTGCCTTCTCAGAGGCCTCAGTGGATTGTAGAATTTATAATACTATATTTTAGTAGATTAGATCCTTAGTACTATTAATAATTATTGAGTATGTGCCTTGATTGGTGCTTACTTTGTACAAGCTCTATGCTAGGTGCTTTAATGCATTATCTTAATTGTCAACTTCATGAGGCAGCTGTAGATCTCATTCTCGTGTGACAGATAGGAAACAGATCAGGGGATGAAAAGTGACTTATGCAATGTCACACAAGCATAAGATGAGAACAGATTCAATCTGAGTCTGTTAGACACCAAGGCCCATGCTCTCAAAGTGTCCTGCTGAATTATTTAACACAGATTTGTAAATAAAGGTGACCCTGATGAGGCCTCCATCCCTTTCTTTCAGATTTAAACAATGCCCAATCCACTCTAGGAGGTGATGTTTTATATGTTGGCTTGTTTCTTTCTTGATGAAATGGAATTTTTGGACTGGAACATGCAGTGTTCCTCTGGACAGGATTGTTCCCTGTGCTTCTTCCATGGTCCCCTTAATTTCTAAAATTTCCTAAACCTGTCTTTTTCACCCCTAAAATTTCCTGTGCCATTGATCATGATGGTTGAGAAAGTAGAATAGTTATGAGTCTTTAGCAAGTGTCCTAAAAAATGATTCAAAATGAGCTCCTAGGGAAGGGTGAATTCCACTGTCAGGACTGCACCATCTGCTGAGAGCGTCAGGAAAAGACTGGCACCAAACTGGAAAGGAAAGCTGACCTGAGACCCTAGAGAATCAGGGCAGGGGATAAGGTAGTGTGAGGAGGTAACTGGGATTGACGATTTGAAGGTAGAGGGCTCATAGCAAAATGTAACTAGTTTTAAACCTGAAGACTTTGAAACAAAAATAATTTAACATTGGAACAGATTATATTTAACTAGTGGAGATTTAACCCAATGCCTCTGCAATTTCATACTGGGGAGCATACCTGGCTCAAGTTACAAATCTCACAGAAATGACTGTGGCAATTTGGGACACAAGTCACCCAGGTTGGAGGAATCTAACAACAGAATATGGCAGAGCCAGCCAGCACTTGACTTGCATCTTGGCTATGGGAATGTCTTGCTGGGTTCTGGCCACATCAGCCACTTTAGGGAGGACAAATGTCACCAAGAAGGAAGAGGAACACAGTGTCTTGCGGATGCATTAGTAATATATTGATGCCATGGGTTTTGTTGTTCATAGGCCAGGGCTGAGGGACAGGCAGCTGAGAACAGATTCAAACTGATTCAAAGCCCATGCTCTCAAAGTGTCCTGCCGAATTGTTTAACACAGATTTGTAAATAAAGGTGATCCTGATGAGGTCTCCAGGTAGAGAGGTGGATAAAAACATTTTTCATGTGAATGTATGTGGAAGGCTTCTGTATCGTATATCTTCTGTTCCAGCACAAAAATAATCAGCATTTCCATAAACATCACCCCCAAACCAGAGATCTACCGTATTTTCTGGTATATAAGACAACTTTTTAACCCAGGAAAATCTTCTCAAAAGTCAGAGGTCGTCAATGGAGCCGGATGGAGACCACAAGCGTCTCAGGTCAGCTCCTTTTTGTGCCACATACTGTCTCAGTCCAGACTTTTTAACCCCGGAAAATCTTCTCAAAAATTGGAGGTTGTCTTATACACCCAGTTGTCTTATACACCGGAAAATAGTTTGAGAGGTTGCCTGAATCCAGGGCAGTCTTCCTGCCCACTCTCTTTATTTTTTCTGATCCTCCCCAGACAGCTAAAGGCCATTCCAAAAGCTCTTCCTTGAATGATTCTTGAAGGTCTGCTGCTGCTTCAGCTGATTGTCCTAAGAGTCAAAGATTGCCTGTCACTTCCTGGTTTACTAGGCACTTTCACACACATCATTTCCTGGCAATCCTGAGACATAAGCCATTATTACTATTCCCATTTTACACGTGAAGAAATGGAAACTCAGAGAAACTCAATGATTTACCCAAGACACAGGCTAAAAACCATCATTGTTAGTAAAGAATCAAAATCCTTTAACTCCATATTTTGATCTTTCTTCCCTTCCTTCCTTCTTGCTTTTCTTTCTTCCTTCTTGTCTTCTTTTTGTGCATGTGTGGCCAATAGACTTTTAGAATTATTTCCCAAGCAAAGCCTGTATCATACTCCTTTGCAAAACTGAATTCCTAGCTTCTAACAGAGAAGTAGCTGTGTCTTCAAGCCTCAACAAATTTTGCATTTAATTTGGTATGTGAGAACTCTAAGTTCATAAACTGAAGTTAATTTCTCCCAAAAAGAACACTTTCATTAGGGTGACCATAAAATTCATTGTCCAAGTTGGGATACATTTGAGATTATGATTAGCAATAAAAAGAATGAAAGTATGATTTAGAAATATTTACTAATTGAATAATTAGATGTACATAGTTCTATTAAAAATAATTTTCATCTGTCATCATATATATTGACTAGAATTATTATAGTGATCATTTTGCAATATAGACAAATGTCACATCATTATTTGTACACCTGAAACTAATATAATATGCCATTTATAACTCAAAAAAGAAAACAATAGAGAAAAAGAAAGATTCCTCTAGAAAGGAAAAATAATACATATCAGTTAATATGAAGCAAAAACTTTTTTAAAAATATATATTGATTATAGGAATACTAAAAATAATATATGCAAAATAATTATTCTTGGCATTTATTTACATACTTTAATCAGTTTATTAACCAAATATATTTCTACAATAATATCATCAGTAATATTTTCCATAAATAATGTATTTTTTAATATCACCATATTATTATTTTTAAATAGTTTGACCTCTTCTTCAAGATAGCACAAAAATTTTTGATACTTCCATTGACTCTGCTCTGTGGATCCATAATATTACTAATTTAAAAAAAGAAGTTTTCTACAGGGAAGCTCAGCAAATTTTACTAAGTAAAAACTTTCAGTTGTAATTATTTTGTAGTGAGTGCATAAAATATTTTCACAGGTACTATTTTATTGCCTTCATTCTGCACATCTTTCTTTCATAAATAATTTTATTTAAAATATAATCAACTTCATTTTCTGTATTTATGATTATTGTAATTATTTTGCCAAAGTTAGATATTGCAAAATGTAGGCTTTCTCTATTTTGTTCCATTATGACACAGACTGAAAAGTCATGCAATTAAAAGAGGAGCTCCATCAAAGAGTTGCCAGTCAAGATATTCCAAAACACAATTATAAAACTTTGAAATTAAATCTTGTACACCATTAGACTTCATTGTTTCATTTGTTCAGCTTTCCCCTACATTACATAGATTTCCTCCTGCTCTTTAGAGACTTAAAGATTATAAACTAGTGAACTCATGAGAATATGTGAATTAAAATTTCATCCATATATTTCTGTGATAATAGTCCTCTGGCCTTCACTGTATATATTTTTTTAGCCAAAGTAAATTCCTACGTGTGTAAACACTGCAACTAGAACAGAGATACTGTTCATGGATCCCTAAAGAGCTCTTTTCCTTAGTGAATGAGTGTAAGCTTGAGCATGTTTTGGGGTGTCATGTGCTAAATGCTATGCTTTCTGTGTATGAGTTTATAGCATACAGAGTGAGACTTGTGCCTGGGAGCTGGGCTGAGCAACTCTATAGACCAGAAACCATAGAATAACCTAATGTATTTGTAGATTCTGGGGCCCCATCTCACCTCCAGATTACAAAATTTGATGGGTTTAAGAATTTATATTCTTAACAACCAATTCTGATCATTCGTTTCTACAGGCTGGAAGGAATATTTGTGTGTGTGTGTGTGTGTATGTGTGTGTTCTTTTGTCAGGAATATTAACAAGGAGACATCAGCCCTAGGGGAAAATTTGTTGGTGTAGGGAGAGGTGCTAGAAGTGAGAAGTAGTATTGCAAAAATATCATCGGTTGACAAATTTCTACAAAGATCACAAAGAAACAAATCAGAAGTAACTCAGAGGTCAAAGGCCATTTAGGCGGGGGCATTGGCCATACTGATGTAAATGACTGGCACAGGGAGCATCGCATGGCAATGCACAGTAAAATGATGCACATTCATGTAGGGGATAAGCAGACATTTAAAATCTGAGCAGTTACAATATATTCAGGTGCCTCCATTTTAAAAATGGAGGCATTACAAGGAGTGATGAATTTATTAGCATATTAAGTGGGAAATACCCGTTCATATTTGGAAACTTTAGAGAAAGGGAAGTGGTTACTGAGCCCGCTTTATTAGTGGCTGCCTTTTTGGGGAGAGATAGCAGGAGTGATTATCAGGGATGTCTGCTGTGTTCTATTTATTGACCCCAGTGGTGGGTACATCAGTGTTTGCTGTATAACAACCCATGAAGATATATATTAATATTGTGTGCACTTTCCTGATAGTGTATATTTCTCAAAAAATATTTACTCTAAATAAATTTCTATACAAACTGACTAAATTTTGAAGTTTTTATGCCAACAGCCTAATGTTTCTGTTGTTTGGGAATTTTATTTAGGATGAATGCCCTAGTCGAACTTCTTACCAATTCCTGAAAAAGAACTTTTGAATGTTTACGTTTGTTCATTATTCATAGGATTGGATTTGATTTTAAACCCTGGACATTATGACTCTCTGGAAAATTATTTGCTGGTTTAATAAAACATACTATGCTCTAGAACTGAGTCAGGATTCCTTGGCTTAAAACCAGTCCCTGGGGTTTCAGCCTCTCTATTTTATTTTTCATTAAAAATTATTTTTCCCATTGTATTATTTTGTGTCTTTTTCATTCTGAAAGCTGGTATGTTATAGGTCCCAGGCACTGTGTGGTTTATAAGCATATTTGTCTGAACTGCTTATTTGATATGGCTTTTAGAGTATTTCTCTAACTCTGTGGAGAAGTCATCACTAATCTCTCTAGACCCATCGCTCTTCATCTGTGAAGTCAGTAGAATTGGCTTAACTATTGTCATATAGCTAGTGGCAGGTAGAATTGGAAATAAACCCAGATCTTGTGAATATAAGTACCATGCTTTATCCATTATATAGATGTTTCCTTTTTTTTAAATTTATCTTTATTGTTCAGATTATTACAGTTATTCCTCTTTTTCCCCCCATAACTCCCCTCCTCCCATTTCCCACCCCAACTTCTGTCCTTGCCCCCCCACTGTCCTCATCCAAAGGTGTACAATTATTGTCCAGTCTCTTCACACACCCCCAATACCCTTAACCCCCCAAAATTGTCTGTCCACTCCATTCTATGCCTCTGATTCTATTCTATTCACCAGTTTATTCTGTTCATCAGATTTTTTATTCACTTGATTCTTAGATTCACTCATTGATATATATATTTGTCGTTCATAATTTTTACTTTCCCTTTTCTTCTTCCTCATTCTCAAAGGATACCTTTAAGCATTTCATATAATACTGGTTGGGTGGTGATGAACTCTTTTAGCTTTTTCTT
>PVJC01013279.1:0-38278 GCA_004026665.1 Murina feae
GACAGGTAATAAGAGCTATAATTTAGTGCTGAGCAATTTGCTAAGCAGTTGTTAGGGGTTGAGTTGTGGTCCCTAAAAAAGGTATGTAGAGCCTTAGCTGGTTTGGCTCAGTGGATAGAGTGTTGACCTGTGGACTAAAGGGTCCCGGGTTTGATTCCAGTCAAGGGCACATGCCCAGGTTGCGGGCTCGATCCCCAGTGTGGGGAGTGCAGGAGGCAGCCGACCAATGATTCTCTCTCATCATTGATGTTTCTTTCTCTCTCTCTCTCTCTCTCTCTCTCTCTCTCTCTCTCTCTCTCTCCCTTCCTCTCTGAAATCAATAAAAATATTTTTTTAAGAAAGGTATGTTGAAATCCTAACCCTAGTACTTCAGAATGTGACCTGATTTGGAAATATGATTTAAGAGGTAATCAAGTTAAGATGAGGTCAGCAGGGTGGGCCCCAATCCAATATGACTGACGTCCTTGTAAAATGGGAAATTCAGACACAGAGACAGACACGCACAGAGGGAAGATCACGCGAAGACACGGGAGAAGACAGCCATGTGACTGAGCGACGCAGTACAAGTCAAGGAAGGCCTAGGACTGCTAGCAAACACCGGGAGCCAAAGAGGCGAGGGAGAACGCTCTTCTAGAACTTTCAGAAAGAGCATGGCCCTGCTGACCCCTTGATTTCTCACTGCTAGCCTCTAGCACTAGAAGACACTTTAACCGCTGCTCTGTGGTGCTTGGTTACAGCAGACCTCGGAAACTAGTACAACAGTTAAACCTTACAATCCTGTGAGATTGGTATCATCATCTCCGTGTAGCAGAGAATAAGGAGATTCAGAGAGGGAGAACGACCTGGCTGAGGCCACACAGCACGGACAGAGTGGACTCTTGAGCAGGTCTGCCTGGTTCTACTATATTGCTTCTTGAGCTCTCCCATTCCCCCTTCCTGGACACTGAACTGAGGTATTCCAGCAAGACTGTGGGGGCCGGGCCGGATGTCGCCAACATGCTGAACACCAAAGCTCTGTCCCAGCAAAGGGCATTCCCTGCGGGAACCATGTCCCTTCCAGCAGACGAGGCCTCCTGGGGAAATACCCTCCCGTGGCCAGTCCTCCATCTCGTGATGCCAATCAAACTCTTCTCTTATTCTGGACCAAGGAAGAGGGCCTGTGGGCTACTTGCCCTTGGCCACAGCCCGCTTACCCATCTTAAGTCATGTGAGGCCTAGGATAACGGAAATGAAGCAGCTGAGGGGCCGGGAAGGCGCTATGGTCCTTCCACAGGGCTCGGCTGACTCCAGCAAGACAGAGTTCAGTCCTGGGCCTCAGCCTGGACCAAGCGAAACTCCAAGAGGAAGATGGAATTTCAGAGGGAGTAGAAGCTGCTCCTAAATCGCCCTTTCCTAAATTCCTGTCGAGGCCTTTTTTCAGGAGAGCTCTCAACGCTGTGTCTGTCATCCCCTGAGGGAGTGAGTGCTCCTCCCTACCATTCAGCGTGTCTCTAACCTAATGTCCCAGGTGTGCTTCTGTATAGAATGTCCTGAGCTAGCTCTCCAGGGTCTGCCACTCACCCTCAATGACATAGATCTTCTTTTGCAGCTCAGTGAACAGATCTTTAAGCTTCTCAAATGTGTCCAGAATCTTTACAAACTCTTCCACCGGTTTTGAGGCAAATTTGTGAAGTGTCTTCTGACTTTTCTTGTTCTCAAATTGCTTTCCGATCTGTGAGGGCGAGAAGAGAGAAGTGCTGATATCCCCAGAATCGCAGACCAACTTCCTACTATTTTCACAAGACCATGGCTCCAGGGAGAAAGGGAAGCAGGGGTCAGAAATGGGAGAGGGAAGATGAGATGTAGGAGGAAGGCAGAGGCTTGGCACCTGGGGCCCATACCCCAATGATGTAACGGATGATGTCACTGGCCACACTGATGTCGCCAATGTCAGTGGCTTCCCCGTCAGTGATGATGATAAGCACTTTGCTGGCATCTGGCCGCGCCCCAAGTTCCTTTCGGAAGACTTCTGTCCTGTGTACAAGAAGTGGGGATGTGAGAAACGCCCCCCAAATCATATGAAGTCTCCCTCACGCTGCCCCCTCTCATTAACTCACTGCCCTGCTCATTATGAAAAGCTCTTCTCACATTACACTCCCTCCCCCCGCCCCTGCAGGGATACCCAGCCTGCCAAGCTGTCTTCTGAGCCTCCTGTCTTGTCCTTGCTGCCACACCTCTCCTCAGCCAGTGTCTTCAACTGAATTCCGGGCAGTCAAGAAGTTGCCCCAGAATCCCATCAGTGGGAAGGGGAGGCTTCGTGAGGGGAGACTCTGGGCACCCTACCCTCCATTTCCACCACACGGCAACTATCTTCCGAACAGATATGTTGGTGATTTAGGTGAGATTTCAATGGCGGGGTGGGGGCGGGGAGGGTCCCATGGCCAAAGAAAACTGGAAAGTCACTAGTCCAGAGCAAGCGCCGTTTCTGCCGCCTGCGCTCCCCGGCAGCCTGTAGGTCTCTGCTGCCGCAAGCCTCCTGGGAAGTGAAGTAACTTGTTTCTGTGTCAATTTCCCCCCCAAACACATGGACACGAGTCCCTCAAGGAAAGGCCATGTTTACGTTGCTGCTGTATCTGTGGCGGCTGACAGAGCGGGTGCACAGTGTGTGTGAAACAAGGATGGGAGGACTGGATAGCGGACAGGCCCAGGCTCCAGGCTCCGCCCTTCCGCAGCCTCCTCATGAAGCGAGATCGGTGGCCCACAGATTTTGCTGGGACAACAGTTGCATTTGAACCATCTGACCCTTCTTCCCCCGACCCCACAGCGAACCAGAGACGGACAGTTAATCCAAGAGCCGCCCGTCCATAAGCCCTGACTATGACATGACCTGCTGTAGGAGCAGAAGCTGGAAGCCGTGTAGAGAGGCCACAGTGAGAGGTGCAGGAGAGACGCGGGGAGGAGGGCTGAGAAGTTCCTTGGAAGCTGCCAACGACAGAGGAGCTCTGATGGGCAGGCCCTAAACACCTGCTGCCAAGACCTCTTGTTCTACGTTGGATGCAAAATATTTCTTTAACCTCCATCCACGCAGACATGGCCCAACATGGCTCCTGTTCATGGATCTCTTCCCCGTCTAGGTTTTTCAACAGCCTCCCAGCTGGCTTCCCTGCTTCCATCTCTGCCCCCTTCACAGCCTCATATCAACCCTGCAGCCAGAGGGAGCCTTTCTCAAAACATGACTCAGACCATCACTCCTCTGCTCAAAACCTCCCATGATGCCTCATTTACTCAAAAGGAAGGCCAAGGTCCCCACTAGGCTCCAACTCCTGCAGACGTCCGTGGTCTCTCCGCCCTCCGTCCGCACTGCTTCTCCCTCACTCACTTCTCTGCAGCCACACTGGTGTCCTGGCTTTTCTTGGAACATCCCCAGCATCTCATCTCTGGCCCTTTGCTATCCCCTCCACCTGGTCTTCTCCCAGGTTTCCACATGGCTCCCTTCCTCAACTCCCAACGAGTCTTTGCTCAAACGTAACCTTCCCCGATCTTCCTATTGGGTATTGCTTTGTTTTTGTTTTTGTTTTTTTGTTTTGTTTTTAATCAAACATATCGTCTACTGTGTTAACTGATTTGCTTGCTTACCCTGCTTATGACATTTCTCTCCTCTGCTAGAATGTTAAGGTCCGAGAGGGCAGAGATTTTTCTTTGTTCTATTCACTGTTATAGTCCCGGCCCCTAGAACATGGCAGATAACCACCTGCGGGCCAAAGCCAGAACTCAGCTTGATTTCCTATGGTCCAGGAGCTAAAAATGTGTTCTTATATTTTTGTTTTCAAAGGGTTACAAAAATGAACAAAGAATAATATGCAACAGATACTGCATGTGGCCAGAAAAACCTAAAATATTTACTACTTGGTCCTTAACAGAAAAAAAACCACATACACACTTGCCAACTCCTAATCTGGAACACTGCCTGGCACACAGCCAGAACGTCAAGGAGTATCTATGAAACCCATTTCTATGACTGTTCCTTATGCTCCCACACTTTAGCCCTGTTAGGGTGTCTTCCCATCCTGTGGCGACCCCTTTCTCTAAGAATTACCCCCTTCCCTTGGCGGGATCCCAGAATCTACATTTGTGTCATGTGACTCTGCACCATAAAGTAGACCAAGGCCATGGCTGGGTGGACCTAACCCAGGCTTAGCCAATCACTTTCTCGCCTGGAGGCTGGAATTCCGGTTGAGGAACTGAAGCCGCCATGTTTTTCAGTGGACGTCGCCTGACTGTGTACCCACCAAAGCTGTCTATAGACAGAAAAGAATGAAGTGGATAGTGACAGGTCAAGCAAGCTCCAGAAGAAAAGAGCTAGAAACACGCATGCAGAGCCCCGAGACGTATCACACGCATGTTTGACTTGTACAATTTCAGCTCCACATCC
Organism: Murina feae; assembly: GCA_004026665.1. Lineage (NCBI taxonomy): Eukaryota > Metazoa > Chordata > Mammalia > Chiroptera > Vespertilionidae > Murina > Murina feae. The sequence goes on from PVJC01013279.1 coordinate 4,412, forward strand.
TTGGCAAAGGAGTGCAAAAGAGAGAAGTGCAATAGTATAGGAGACCCATCTAGCTCTTTCACCCAACTTGAGTGTATATCCAGGGGAACATGGAAAAGGAGATATAATTCTCTTCTTCCTCAAATTGCTCTCACTTTCCATGGCCAGTCTCATGTTTAAAAATAGATATTTTTAAAATATACAATGTGGCCTTTCGACACAACCCAGCTACGTCCATCTAGTTCTCAAGTTAAACACAGCAATCTGATCCACCTGGGGAAATTTTTTTTCTGTAGTAAATTTAGGAAATCCAGATATACTAGTTTCCAGTATGGGACTTGAACATACTGAGTTTTATGAACAACTCGAGGATAATTCTGAGTATTTGAGATTTTTACTCGTGGGCTGACTTCAAAGCTGATTCCCACCTAAGAAGTGACCCTGCTGTGGCCGCCGTGGTTCACAATCGCTTTCTGAGTCCTGGCTCTAGTCCCTCGTGAGGCCTGGCCATCCTCCCGGTGTCAGAAGCTCATGAGTACCCCTGCAGCTTCCCTTGGGATTTAGTCAGCATAACGTCAATTTCTCTTACTTACAACCCAGAACCTTGAGTTTTACAATAACCTGCCCCTTGCTGCACCCACCTGTGGAGTTCTACACCCCAACTTAAAGAGACTAGTGTGCACACAACGGCTGACAGATGGGCTCTCTCCTGCCAAAGGGAACTCACGCGACATAGTTTATGGCACCAAAGGTGTTGGTCAGCTGGCTCATATGTTTTACTTTGCCCAACAGGACATCAGGGTTCTTCTGATTAATATAATCCAAGAAAGTAAATTCTGTTTTGTAGGTCGTGGAAAACTGAACAGCAGCAAACTATAAGAAGAAGGAAGAAGTGAAATGTTATAGAAGCCTTCTCACTTGTCTGCTCCAATCTCTACTTGTTTAGCTTTCATTGATCTCAGAGAGAGGAAGGGAGAGGAAAAGAGAAACAGAAACATCAATGATGAGAATCATCAATTGGCCACTTCCTGCACATCCGCTACTGGAAATGGAGCCTGCAACCCAGGCATGTGCCCTGACCAGGAATCAAACCGCGACCTCCTTGTTCATGGGTTGACATTCAAACACTGAGGCTCGCCGGCCGGCCGGGCTCCAATGCCTACTTACCCAGGACCTGGGCCACCCAACTCCACTGCCCTGCCTCAGATCATTCTTTTGAAAATAAACAAACACAAAATAAAATTAAATAGGTCTCTGACTCATTATGTAGTGCTCTGTTGAGCTACTGTTCTCTGGGTCTGCCTACCTCACCAACAGAACTGGTTCCTGGTAGCTACATTTCTGAGTGACCCTGCTAACTAGGATACAGTTGGCTGAGCCAAAGAGAGCCACTTGACTGAGGCTGGGCCAGTCATTTTTTTCTCTGAGAATTTGGAATTTGGGAAGGGTTGGTTGAACCAGCCTCCTGAAACTTTAACTTAAGAACTTTCCACAGGCCCATGTAATCCAAAGAAGAGAGAGAGAGAGAGAGAGAGAGAGAGAGAGAGAGAGAGAGAGAGAGAGAGAGAAAAGGGAGGCAAAAGTAAAAAAGAAACAGAAATGAGAACTAGAGGAAATTCTAGAAGCTTTCTATTCCTTGTTCTTGTCCCTTCCAGAGGTCCAGTTATACCTGGCTGTGTCCTTCGGGTCTGGAAACACTTAAAATTTCCTATAAGCAGGAATGCTAACTAATATACTTACCTGGTAGGAAGAATTGCTGAGTTTCTTCATCACATCCTTCATGAAGGCCAGAATTTTCTGAAATTCATCTGGGCGCAAGCTCCCTGAGCCATCGAACAGGAACGCCAGGTCTACGTTGCCCTTTAGGCATTCTACAGAAGCCGAAACAAGGGACTTGGTAAAGTGTCTCTGATGTCGGCCGGCCCATGCTGGTCCCCGTGTATGGCCAGCCACTTGCAGGTATGCTTACCCACCGTGTCCCCAGTTCCTTACCCTGATAGCCAGGGCGCCCTTGCAGCACAGGACCCTTCAGATCCTGGTGGAAGAGGTAACACTGGCCACTTAGATAGATATTCTGGTCACATGTCCGAGCCAGCCCAGGGTCACAGGCCTGAAGGAAGCAAAGGTAAAAGGGTTTCAGCTTCCTCTTGTGGTGTATTTTGGGTGTCATCAGCCAAGAACAAAACCCTTCAGAGTCATCATCCCCTGACCTCACTCCCTGTATCCAACTGGTTACCAAGGCAAGGTAATTCTGCCTCCAGGTTTCTTATTCCAATGTCTCCATCCCTACTGCCAATGCTCTATCTAATCAATGCTCACTGCCTACTCTAGGGCCTAGAGGATAGGATCTAAAAGCCTTAGTTTCGCGTTCATATTGTTTAGAGGTGGGCACTATCCTATATTTCCAGGCCCAACCCCTTCTATTCCCAATCACACATTCTGTGTTTAAGCCAAAATTACTCACTATTCCCAGAATACACACAGTGTTCCTTTCATTTATGACTATAACTAGAGGCCCGGTGCACGAAATTCATGCAAGGGGCTCAGCCCTCACAGCCCCCAGCTTCGTCCGGAAGGTTGTCCAGAAGGACATCCAGAAGGTTGTTCGGATGTCTGGTCTAATTAGCATATTACTTTTATTATTATAGATTCCCGCCAGATTGCAATTTTTTGAAAGTCTGGGCTCATGCCATGGTCATCTTTATATCTCACTCTCCTTCCTCCATCATAACATAGCACACTGCTTGGCATGTAATAGTAGCTAAAGAAACAAGCTCCAATTAAATACGGAATCGATATTCCAGTCAGTCTTCTATTTCTCATGTAGCTGGTGGATGCTGCTGACATGAATTGTAAAGAGCAATGGGCTTGGAATCAAATAGGAATTTGACTCAAATCCCGGCTCTGTCTCTTTAAAACCATGTGACCCTGGCCAAGTGTCTCCCCTTTGTCCTGTTTCCTCATGTGTAAAAATGTGAAGAGGGTTAAAAGAGATAAAGAAGTGTTTTCTCAAACTTTAGGCATTTGTGTAGTGCTTCGCAATTTCTGCCATATGGTGTGTCATTCATACCACTATTTCCTTAATATTTTATTTACTTTAAATTTACTTAAAAAATACTTTAGCCTCATCCTAACCAATGCAGTCTAAGAAATCATGAATTTGAAATGCTTGTTGTAAATTTTTCTACTAGTCCATTAAATAAATGTGTAACTATTCAAACATTAAGTTTATGTACCACCAAAAATCATCTTGTATATCGATCGTTATAGATAGTTAATATTTGGAAAAAACTTAGGTAAATAAGGTCTTGAAAATAGCTGGCTCATAGTTTATTCTCAATAAACACTGACTCCAAATTGCTCTGATGCCTTTAATATTCTATAGGATTTTTTAAAAAAATCCTCATCCAAGGATATGTTTCTTTATTGATTTGAGAGAGAGAGAGAGAGAGAGAGAGAGAGAGAGAGAGAGAGAGAAAGAGAGATGTTGGTGTGAGAAACATTGATTGGCTGCCCCTCGTACGTGCCCTGACCAGGGATTGAACCCAAGACTCTTTGGTGCACAGGATGACACTCCAACCAACTGAGCCACACCAGCCAGGGCCTTCACTATGATCTTTAATCCATTTGTTTTCATCCTTCTTTTCAATCAGTTTCCTAGCATTGAGCTTCACGGACTCTGACATCACACTACACAGCATTCTTACCAACAGGTTTCCATTTGTGGGGTCTGTCGCCAAGGTCATTCCCAGGTACTGAGAGGTGTAGTTGGAACCTGTGAGCACCATAAGATTGGTCTGGAGGAATTGAGACAACCCAGGAGTGCGGTGCGGGGGGCAGCCCCAATTTCCCCAGGCGCCTCCTCCCAGCTCCCTCACCAGCTACTCACCGCTCAGGCCCACTGGCAGGCAGCGTCCAGTGTCCGGCTGGCACTGGTAGAGGTTTCCTGGGCTGCTCCCCTCACCCGGTGCTCCCACAACAACCCTGACAAGAAATCTCGCCTGTGAGGTGCAGTTACCCAGGTCTTTTTCCCCCCACTCCTACCTAATAAGGGGTGTCCTATCCCCAGCCAGGCACCTCCAGGCAATGCAGCCTTCTTCCTCGGGCCCCCACCTATTTCTTCCTGATTGAACCCCAGAGCAGTCACCAATGTGCCAGAATTCTAGAAAGTTAGAAAGACTGAGGACCAGAGAATATGCCAGAATGTTACATTATAAGTTCATTCCATCAGGCATCCAAGGCTATGGCTTAGCCCCTCTGTGCATCAGCCAGCGTGGCCAGGGGTCTCGGCCGGGACGGTCCCCATGTGGCACTTTAGCGGCGTGTGGGCCTCATCCCACCACCCCGAGGCCTTGTTCCTTGGACCTGCAGCTCCCATTGGCCAGCCCCGGGCGGACATGGGTGCCCTGTCCCGGGCTCTGTGGGGCGGGGGGACCTGGGGCGTCCGCTCACCCGTTTCCAACCTGCAGGACGCGGTACCCGAAATGCCTCTCGGAGTGTGGGGAGGACAAGCTTTGCACCTGCCGCACGTCCAGGTTGTAGCCGGAGGCCAGGCCTGAGGGGGACAAGGGGATGTGTCAGCCACCTCCTGCCAGGGACCCCCAACCTCACCCCCACCTCGCACCCCGCGTGCTGATTGGTTGCCACCACATGCCCAGGGGATGGTAGACCCCGAAGGGCCTACTGCTGCGGACCAGGCAGAGCCAGGGCTGGAACTGGCCTCCCTGGACTTCCCCTGCCACCCAGAGCCTGGCAGCCCCAGGGCCTCTCAGCAAAGAAGGAAGGATGAGAAGGCAGAGGCCCGTGGGAGAGGAGCAGGCAGAGGGGCCCATCAGGAGCTGGGGATGCCCCAGGCAGGGTGTATCCATCTCCCTGCGCACTCATTTCTCCTTGGGCCTGGCCCAGGGGCCCAGAGAACTCAAATGGTTACCCTCAGGGTTCCTCCCACACACAGCCTCAGGGTTTCAGGATCCCCACGAAGCTCGAAGCTCTGTCCTCCCCCCTCCCTCCTCACCCCTCCCCCTCGCCCCTCCTCCCTCATCTTATGCTCCCACATTCTCCACCGGTCAGGGAGGGACCAGTCTCCTCCTTGGTCTCAGATCTCACATTGCCAACCTCAGGCAGCCTGGGCTGCAAGCCGCAAGCTCTCCTCTGGCCCTGCCCGCCTTCCAGGCACCAGGCTGATTTCACAGCACCCCAGGCTGGCAGAGGCAAGGCCCCAGCATTGTTCAGATGAAGGGACTGAGGCCCAGAAAGGGGGCAGGGCTTGCCCGAGATGGCACAGCTCTGTGTACCCATCTCCACCTGCCTGAGGAGGGCCCACTCCCTCATCGCTCACTGTCACCATCCTTGTCCCCCTTCCCTCTTTCCTCCACACCTGGCCTACGCTTTGGACTCTGCCTTTCTTTCTTTCTTTGGCCCCCTCTCCTCTGGATCCTGGGCCCCACATCACCTATGGCCAGTGCCACCCCGAGAGCAGCTCCTCCTTGGCTCCCGTTCTGCAAAGCCTTGCGGTTCCCTGACCACAGCCACATGTCCCTCCCGCCTCTCCTCTCTTGCTTACCGAGGAGAAAAGGCCCAGACAGCAGCAGCCTTGCTACAGTGACGAACCAGTTCATCTTTGAAGCAGGCGGGTCTCAGAGGACCCTGGGGATTGCTGGCGACCTAGATGGGGCAAGAGAAGGAAATGATAATGCCTTGGGGCCTCTTGAAGTGGAACTTTCTCACAGAAGCACCAGCTGATACCACTGGGTGGTGGTGAAGGAGGGGTTGGAGGGGTTGTGAAACCGCCGGTTCAGAGAGGAAGTGTAAGCAGGTTAGAGATTTCCTGTGCTGCTTGCGTTTTCACATCATCCAGGAGCGAACAGCACCAAGAGCCGCAGCATCTTCGTCTTTCCCTGACCATGAACCTGGGACACTTTGAAGCTCAGCAGAGGACCGTCCAACGAACACAGCCATAACGGGGTGGCGTCCTCTTACCATGGAAAGATGCCCATAATACACGGTGAAGTAAAAAAGAGCAAGTTACAGAGCAGTGTATTTAGAAATTCATTTTTATTCTGGAAAATCAAAAATAATGCCCACAGAATGAGAGAAAGTATTTGCGCATTATACCTGATATGGGACTTAAATCAAGAATATATAAAGAACTTTGGCAACTCAACAATAAAAAGACAAGCCATTTATTTTAAACGGGCAAAGAATTTGAATAGGTGTTTGTCCGAAGATGACATACACAGGGCCACCAAGACGCTCAACATCATTTAGTCATTAGAGAAATTGAAATCAAAACCAAAATGAGATAGCACTTCACACTCCCTAGGATGGCGAGAGTAACAGAGAAAACGCGTGTGGGTGAGAAGATGGAGAAATTGGAACCTGCGCACTTCGCCAATGGAGATGTAAAATGGCGGAAAACGGTTTGGCAGTTTCTCAAAAGAGGAATGGCAAACCTGGAGTTACCATATGACTTAGCGATTCCTAAGTATAGACCCAAAAGCATTGAAAAAAATACATGAATTTTCATAGCGGCATTATTCATTTTAGGAAAACTGCAAACAATGCAGTGTCCATCAAATGATGAATGGACAAACAAAATGTGGTTTGTAGTCATCCAATGGAATGTTATTTGGCCGTAAAAAGGAATGAAGCGCCCTGACCGGTTTGGCTCAGTGGATAGAGCATCGGCCTGTGGACTCAAGGGTCCCAGGTTCGATTCCAGCCAAGGGCATGTACCTTGGTTGCGGGCACATCCGCATTGAGGAGTGTGCAGGAGGCAGCTGATCGATGTTTCTCTCTCATTGGTGTTCCTAACTCTCTATCCCTCTCCCTTCCTCTCTGTAAAAGGTCAATAAAATATATTTTTAAAAAAGGAATGAAGTGCTGGTGCACGCTACAACATGGATGGACTTTGTAAATATTGTAATAAGTTACAGAGGTCAGGCACAGAAAGTCACATGCTGCATGGCTCTATTGAAGTGAAAAGTCCGGCATAGGCAAATCTAGAGACAGAAAGATTCGCGGTTGAGAGGACTGGGGAGGAGGGAATGCGGAGTGGCTGTGGTGGGTATTGGGTTTCTTTTTGGGGGTGATGAAGTGTTCTGGAATTAGATGGTAGTGATTGTTGCACGACTTTATGAATGTATTAAAAACCACTGGATTATACACTTAAAAATGGTATGTAATTTTCATGATATGTAAATTATACCTAAAAAAAAAATGAAGCTGAAATTATGTGTGTGAGTGTAAAGCAAATCTGAAAGGACACACAAGTAAACTCCAAACAGAATAAGGTTTCTACTTTCTGTACTGACTGAAAAAAAATATTTTACGAGGATGTATAATAGGAAGGTTTGAAAGAGTAAAGATGTTAAGAGCATAACGGAATAGAAGCGCTGTATTGGTTTATGGGAAACCGAGACGCCCCTGTGTGGTGAGGAGGGCCTGCTCCCCCTGCAAGGCCACTGCCAGTGTCTGGCCCTGGGGAAGGTGTGTGCACGCAGGTTACTCATCACCCCTGCCGACAGCTACCAGAGGGCAAGCTTGCTCCTGGAAAATAGGTGAGGTTAGATAATCTTTTTCAAATTCAGTTAAAATCAGGTCATTCAGACGGGCTTCTTTGATGCTCTGTATGGCAGTTCCAGTTTACATCTAACCGAATTCTTTTGTCTTGTTCTGAAATTACAAAACTATGCATTTTCAAATCCAAAAGTTACAGGAGTGTGTGAAGTAAAAGGATAAAGACTCTCTTAATATCCACCTTCTGCTTCTAAAGCTCAAAAGTAACCATGGCTAACGGTTTGGAGCCATGCAATCTTCGTGCCAGTGAACCGCGGAGGTTTCACCTGTTTGGAAAAACTGTCATTATCTCGGCAGAGAACATCCACCGAGGATTAACAGTCCAATCAGCTCTCTCCAGAGTGAAGGTTTTCCTTTAGGCCCTTCAACTCCTGGATGCGCCCTGGCCCCTGTGGCTTCCCAGTCAGGCCACATGCCTGGGCTGTGGCTGGATTCCCCAGTAGGGGGCGTGCCGGAGGCAGCCGATGGATGTTTCTCCTCCCTCTCCCTCCCTCTCTCAAAATCAATAAAAATATTTATTTTAAAAGCAATTTTGGGTGTTTGAATTAGGGTTTAATTATAGAAACTGTGAGCGTGTCAGTAGCTCACCTGGATAAAAGGCATTCAGGCAGTAATCTCCGTCCCCACTGCTTGGATTACAATTCCTGTGTGTGTTTCAGCAGCAAGATACTCCTTCGCATATGTATCATGTTCTGTTTAAGAAAAAAAAAAGAATACTTTTTCCCCTTCTAGTTGAGGACTATAAAGCTGAGGAAGCTACAAAGTACAGGTAAGCAAGCCCCAAGGATTCTGGGAAGTAGTCAGAGGCTTAGCGCCAGGAGAGCAGGTAATTCCCCTGAAGAGGTGGACTGCAGAGACCTCAGGCTGGGACCATGTGGGGCCGTCTCGAGGCAGAATGTTCCCCTCCCCACCCCACCCTCGGACACACACACACACACACACACACACACACACACACACACACACGGGACTGGCTGACTTCATACCTCAGACTGTCAGTTCTCTGAGGCCCCAAGTACCCTGCACTGTTTCTCGACTCTATTCCTTTTTGTTTGAATCTCCATTGGTTCTCAGCAGAGCCTTTACTGCCACTCCAGTTCTTCCTTTCCTCAGCTGGCTCCCCCAGGAAAGCTCTATGTCCCATGTACCACCAAGTTAACCTTGAGAAACCTGAGCATGTCTCTCAGAGGCTTTAAAACCTCTCACGATGCCCCTTTGCATACACAAACTCCAAGCCCCGCTTGCTGGCATGGCTTTCAAGAGCCTCATGATCTCTCATGCCCTGGGCTCTACCTCAGCAAATCTCTCAGCGGGGTTTAGGTAGACCAAGTGTCTAGAGAGGAGGGCATGAAGCTCCACGTGTTGGCAGCCCCCTCCGAGGACAGCAGTTTCAGCAGCATGATGTTATCTTGGCTACATCAGATGGACAATCGGAACTGACCCTGCTGGTGAGGTGATGGCTGATGGGACCCAAAATCAATGCTCAGGGCAAAGGCAGCTATGGATAGATGGGACCCAACAGTCACCAGTTCTCTTCAAATGGCTTGGTTACTTATGAACTAGAGGCCCAGTGCACGCAATTCGTGCACCGATAGGGTCCCTAGCGGCTGCTGGCTGGGGCCTCCCTCCCTTCCCCCGGGCCAGCCCTGCCCCCAGTCGAACTCCCAGACGAAATCCCGTCAAGGGGACAATCTGCATACTACACTTTTATTACATAGGACTAGGGGCCCAGTGCATGAATTCATGCACCTTGAAAGGAACTCTGGGCCGTGAGGCTGTGGTGAGCACAGGGGTGGGTCTTGGCCCATCCTCCACAACTCTGCCCAGCCCCTCCCACCGCAGCCCTGCTCCCACCACCACCACTCCCACGTGCTAACGGTGCCGGCCCTGCTCATACCTCCTGATGGTGCAGAGTGATTGGGACTGGCTCCAGCACCTGCAGTGGTTGCAAGCAGGGCTGTCACCAGCAGCTGGTATAAGAGGCAGCTGCTGGCCCAATTGTCCCTCAAGAGCAGGGGAAGGTGGAGAAGCCCTGAGGGGTGATCAGGGTCAGCAGCTGCCACTCCCACCCACTGATGGCACCAAGCGATCGGGACTGGCACCAGGCACCAGCAATGGGTGCAAGTGGTGGCTCTGGTGCCAGCAGCGGGTGCGAGTGGGGCCTGCGCTGGCAGCGGGTGCAAGAAGCCAGAGGGACCATGGCGTGCAAGAGCAAAGAATTTTTAGTAACCACCAGCGGCTGGCCCCGATGACAGACGCCTCCACTCACCTGCTCCACCATCCCACTACGGCTGATGCCCGCCACGTTCCACGTGCGCCCCCTGGTGGTCAATGCACATCATAGCTACCCATTGTTCAGTTGTTTGGTCTATTTGCGTATTAGTGTTTTATATAGAGAGAGAATATAGATTGTTTTACACAGGATCATGAAAATGACTCAAACATATAATCTCACAGGCAAATCACAAATGAGATCCTGGACTGGGAAGTCCTGGGGTACACAGAATCTGTGCACATGCCTCAAGTCCTCTGTGTCCTTTGTCAAGTAAAATTATTTTAATAAGGTCTTATTTCTCTCTATATATATGAGAAAACAATGAGAGAGCATTTTCTCTTGCTCCACTTGAGAGAGTAAACAGGCCCTAGCTGGTTTGGCTCAATGGATAAAGCGTCAGCCTGCGGACTCAAGGGTCCCAGTTCGATTCTGGTCAAGGGAACATACCTTGGCTGCAGGATCCTCCCTGGACCAGGCCCTGATTGGGGCTCGGGACTTGGGAAAATATCCTTGGGTGAGAATTAACAACAATAACAACAATAGTAATAGAATAAACAGGACTTTGTGTCCAGCCATGTCTCATCTTCATCACTGCTCATTCCCTGGTTCAAGATGGCATCATCTTGTGCTTCCTGGACTTTGCATTACTCCTCTGACTGGTCCACCTGCTTCCAACCTTGTCCCTGCTACAGCCTATTCTCCACGCAGCAGCCAGAGGGAGCCTTTCAAACTCTGTCAGACCCTGTCACTCTCTCACTCAAAACCTTCCATTGACTTTCCCTTTCACTCAAGCTACAAACCGAAGTTCTCCATGTGGCCCATAAAGCGTTAACCTACTGGACATCTCATTATCTCCCTGGCCTCTCTAGCTTATTCCTTTCCAGTCACACTCTTTTACCATTCCAGCACACCGCCGTCTCAGGGCCTTGGCATGTGCTGCTCTCGTGCTTGCCTCACAACTCTTTATTTCTTTTAGATCTTTGAACCTTAACACTTACAGACATCTGCTTACCTTTCTGATTTATTTACTCATCCAGTTTATTGTCCCTCTTCCCTACTAGGATGTCAACTCCACTGGGGCTGTAGTAGCATTTGCTGTTGTTATTCACTGCTGTATCCCCAGTACCTAAAACAGCGCCTGGAGCACAGTAGGTAAGTACACAGTAGCTACCAGATGTACCAGTTAATAATGCAGATTTTTTTCAATAGACGAAGTTACACATATGTTGATATATATGCAATTTGATATGTATGTTATTTTGTTGTATTGACAGCAAGCTTCAAAACTTCATATGTCAAATTTTCTGAAGATGTTAACATCATAGATGTTTTTACGATTAAAAATGTCGAATTTCATGCCCAAAAAAAAGAGCATTTGCAGGAAGTTTTAATTCATTGCAGTACTTTATTTTGAAGAAAAGTGCTGCTGAAAGTTATCGTACACTTCGGGAAGCTTATGATGAACATGCTCCATCTCAAGATAATTGTGAACACTGGTTTAAATGCTTTAAAAGTGATGATTTTGATGTGAAAGACAAAGAATGTCCACGTCAACTGAAAAAGTTGGAAGACCAACAATTACAAGCATTATTTGATGAAGATGTGTGTCAAACTCAAAAACAACTTGCAGAAAGATTAAATGTTGCTCAGCAAACAATTTCCGCTCATTTACAAGCAATGGGTAAGATTTTAAAGGAAGGAAAATGGGTGCCACAGCAACTGAACGAAAGACAAATGGAAAACCGAAAAGTCATCAGTAAAATGTTGCTTAAATGGCACAAAAGAAAGTCTTTTTTGCATTGAATTGTGACTGGAGATGAAAAGGGGATTTATTGTGAGAATCCCAAATGCACAAAATCACGGGTTGATCCAGGCCAACCATCAACATCGACTGCAAGGCCAAATCTCCTCAGAAAGAAGACAATGCTCTGAGTTTGGTGGGATCAGGAAGGTGTGGTGTATTATGAGCTTCTAAAACCAGGTGAAACCGTTAATACTGATTGCTACCCACAATAAATAATCAATTTGAACCATGCTTTGATCATAAAACAGCCAGAATGGGCCAGAAGACATGGCAAAGTAATTTTGCTTCATGGTGACGCGCCATCACACACTTCAAAACCAGTTAAAGACCTGTTAAAAGATCTTGCCTGGGAAGCAGTAACCCACCTGCCATATACACCAGACCCTGCTCCTTCAGATGACCACTTGTTCTGATCGATGGCACACGCACTTTCAAAACATACGAAGAAGTGGAAAATTGGGTCTCTGAATGATTTGCCTCAAAACAAGAAAAGTTTCTATTGGGACGTTCTCCACAAATTACCTGAAAATGAGGAAGTGTGTAGCTAGCGATGGACATTACTTTGAATAAAGCACTTTTGATGTTTCTCTTGAAATTATTGTGTTTTCTTTAATTACAAAATCTGCTATTTCTAACGGGCACACCTGGATTTACTGAGTGAGTGAACGCTTGCTTGGGGCTGCCCTGGCCTCTGAGGAGAGTTGAGCTATTTTAGCTTTCCTTCCAAGGCTTAGGCCCTTAGAAGCAAACAGCTGTATCTCCAAAGGGGACAGGTGGAAGGAGTTAAAGGAAGAGGGCTGAATTTCCAGAGCCAGGAATTTACTTAATAAACATCCTAATAAAAGAGTAATATGCAAATTAGGTGCCACTCCATCACAAAGATGGCCACCCCCATAGCCACAAGATGGCAGCGCCCAGTCCGGCTCAGTTCCGCCACTGAAGTGGTCAGGCCTGTTAGCCAGGCAGGTGGTGAGGGAGGCGGGGGCCCCCGAGGGGCATAACAGGTGATCAGAGGGGGCTGGGGGTCCCCTGCCGAGGCCAGAGGCCTTCACCAGAGGCCTCAGGCATGGGCAAGGTTGGAGCTGGTGATCGGAGGAGTATGAGGCCCTCAGGCCTGGGCAGGGGTAAGGCTGGAGATTTCAGGGGCCTGGGCCCCGCAGAGCCAGCGATCCACCACCTTTGCTGGTGGAGCCGACAAAGCAGGGGTCTGGGGGTCCCCTGCCCAGGCCTGCAGCCTTGGCCAGGGCTCAAGGGTAGAGCTGGCAATAGAAGGGACCTGGGGGTCTCCTATCTAGGCCTGTAGCCTTGGCCAGAGGCTGTAGTGGGGTAGGGGTGGAGCTGGTGATCACAGAGGCCTGGGGGTCCCCTGTCCAGGCCTGCAGCCTTGGTCAGAGGCTGTCAGTGGGGCAAGGGCAAAGCCGGTGATGGCAGGGGGCAGGATCAGAGCCGGTGATCGCAGAGGCCTGGGCTCTGTGAAGCCAGCAATTGGAAGGGCTTGGGGGTCTTCTGCCCAGGCCTGTATCCTCAGCCAGAGGTTACAGGCCTGGTCAGGGGCGGAGCTGGGATTGGAGGGGCAGGGGTAGAGCTGGTGATCACAGTGAACTACAGAGGAAACACCTTTTCTGACTGCTCATTGGCTAAGCTCCCTGTATGCCACTGGTAATATTCTTAGTAACTTGGGTAATAAGAATCCATAAAGGCGATCTAGGGTTTTTCCACCACACTCCTGGGGAGAAAAAATGAGGGCTAAGAAATGTCATATCCTACCCTAGCTGATTTGGTTCAGTGCATAATGCCTCAGCCTGCTGACTGCAGGGTCTGGGTTCAATTCTGACCAAGGCCATGTACCTAGGTTGCAGGCTCCTCCTTGTCCGGGGCCCAGGTCAGGGCATATGCAGGAGGCAACCAATCAAAGTGTCCCTCTCACTTTGATGTTTCTCTCTGTTTTTCCCTTCTCTTCTACATTCTCTAAAAATGAATGGAAACATATCCTCAGGTGAGAAAGAAAGAAAGAAAGAAAGAAAGAAAGAAAGAAAGAAAGAAAGAAAGGAAGGAAGGAAGGAAGGAAGGAAGGAAGGAAGGAAGGAAGGAAGGAAGGAAGGAAGGAAGGAAGGAAGAAAGAAAGAAAGAAAGAAAGAAAGAAAGAAAGAAAGAAAGAAAGAAAGAAAGAAAGGTCATATCCTATGAAAGACACATCTTGAAAATGCCTAAAGAAAGTTGTCGTTTTTTCATGGTGAAGGGACTGGAGACTGTGTTGATGAAAACACCTTGGTGGCTGTGGTGACTGGCTGTGGCTGCAGCAGCGGGGTGATGGGGCTGGTAGCTTCCCCTGATTAGCCTGGTTGCCTCCCACAAAGGGAGGCCAAATTGTGGCTTAGGCCTGCTCCCCAAGGGGAGCAGGGAGCAGGCCTAAGCTGTCAGTAGAACACCCCCTGAGGGCTCCCAATATGTGAGAGGGGGCAGGCTGGGCTGAGGAACCCCCTACCCTAGTGTACGAATTTCGTGCACCGGCCCCCTAAGTCTACACCTATAAAAGAGTAATATGCAAATTGGTGTCACTCCGCTACACCCACCAGCCAATCAGAGTGATATGCAATTTAACCCAACAAAGATGGCAGTTAATTTGCATACACCGGCACAAGTGAAGACTGAAGACAGTGTAGAAGGAAGCCAAGTGCTGCAGAAGGGAGCCAAGCGGCGGAGAAGGGAACGGAGTCGAGGCAGTGGAGATGGTGCAGAAAGGGAGGGAGAAGGTAGGGAGCTGAGGCAGCAGAGAAGGGAGGGACCCGAGGCGGGCTTCGCTCCCTACTCTGCTTCACTCTGGCTCAGGAAGCCCTATTGTTGCAGGAATCTTCCTGCAATGGGCCTCTAGTATAAAATTAAATAATAAACTGGAGGCAAGGAAGCGATCAGTTGGTTCCTTCTAAGAATGTAGAGAGGATTGAACAGTTATAAATGAGGGCAGACGGTGCAGAACTGCAGAGAAGTAGATGTCATGAGGGAGAAATCGCGAGATATAGGAGCGAGGAGCCGCAATGACTTGGAGGGCCACCTCCTCTCCCAGTGGCCTCTCTAGTCCCCATCCACACATACACTTATACTGAACTCTTTCTCTCGTGGCTCTTAAATGGATAAAATGTAGAAAAGAAGGGGTGTGCCCTCAGTAGACTGAGCATGGTCCCGTGCAACAAAAGGTCGCCAGGTCGATTCCCAGTCAACGGCATATGCCCAGGTTGCAAGTTCGGTCCCAGGTTGGGGTGTGTATGGGAGCCAACTGATCGATGCTTCTCTCTCATATATATTTTTTAATTTTATTGATTTTTTTACAGAGAGGAAGGGAGAGGGATAGAGAGTTAGAAACATTGATGAGAGAGATACATCAATCAGCTGCCTCCTGCACAACTCCCACTGGGGACGTGCCCGCAACCAAGGTACGTGCCCTTGACCGGAATCAAACCTGGGACCTTTCAGTCCTCAGGCCGACGCTCTATCCACTGAGCCAAATCAGTTAGGGACGCTCCCTCATATCACTCTCTCTCTCTCTCTCTCTCTCTCCCCTCCCCCTCCCTCTCTCTTCCTCTCTGCCTAAAAATATCAAATTTTAAAACCACATTTTTAAAAAAGAAAACCCTCTGGGCATGTGTGGGGATTCATGGGCCTCTGGCTGATGCAGATGGCAGCAGAAAAAGCAGACTGAGGCCTCCCCACCCCCTTACCAGCCCATCAGGCCTAACTGCCTACAGACTCAGCACTAATCAGCCCTTGAGGTAAGAAACATTCAAACCTGTAGAGAATTCTTATGAGTTTGAGTCAAACTGACTATGCTAGGGAGCAGGATCTCAAATGCTCCAGAGAAAAACAGTTTTGCAATTTCCTTTGTGCATTTAAAATTATGGAGGGATCATATGGAAGATTGCATGGATGTGGGAGGAAGCAAGGTGGGGTCAGGTTGCAGGCCAGTTAAGACTGTGTGCTCTCTTGAGCTTGGTCTGCTTTAGAAGGAGGGGAATGAAAGGAGGCATTTCAAAGGTGTGTTAAGTTAAATGCACACAAACAAAGGACAGGGCTTGCTTAAGGCAAGAGAAGCCTTTTCCCCCCTTTATTGATTAAGGTATTACATGTATGTCCGTATCTCCCTGTTGCCCCCCACCCTCCCTCTCATGCCCTCACCCCCCTAATGTCTGTGCTTATATGCATGCATACAAATTGGTTATGCTTATATGCATGCATTCAAATCCTTGGTTATGCTTATATGCCTGCATACAAATCCTTTGGTTGATCTCTCTCCCTTCCCCCCCCCCTCCTGCCTTCCCTTTGAGGTTTGATGGTCTAATCAATGCTTCTCTGTCTCTGGATCTATTCTTGTTCACCAAATTATGTTGATCATTATATTCCACAAATGAGTGAGATCATGTGATCTTTATCTTTCTCCAACTGACCTATTAATGTTCTCCAGGTCCATCCATGCCGCTGCAAATGGCAGGAGTTCCTTCCTTTTTCCAGCAGCGTAGTATTCCATTGTGTAGATATACCACCATTTTCTAATCCACACATCTGCTGATCCAAATCTTAGCTGTGGTGAAAAGAGAAGCCTTTTACTGAAGAAGTTGTAAGCCTGGAGCAGGACGGCCCATCATGACCCGCCCAGTTTGGAATTTGTGACCAGATCACCCTGTGCGGTTACTTTCCATATAAACCCCTTTTGGTCCACAAGGCCCACCTTCTCTCTTCAGATTCACAAAGATTTGCTGGTGCAAATGCTGGTGCTTGCCATCAGCTGTGACC
This sequence comes from Murina feae, assembly GCA_004026665.1. Classification (NCBI taxonomy): domain Eukaryota; kingdom Metazoa; phylum Chordata; class Mammalia; order Chiroptera; family Vespertilionidae; genus Murina; species Murina feae. Next base: position 20,833 of record PVJC01013279.1, read on the forward strand.
TCCTGGCCCAGGCTCGCCACCCCCCACTTCCTCCCGGGTACAGCGACAGGAGGTCAGGATGGCTCTGACAGAAACATCTGAACCCCCACAGTGCCCTTTCCCTTTCTGCCCACCTGCCCAGAGGCTCGAAGGAGGGACTCCCCAGAGAAGGAGGCTGGGCTCCGGGGAAAGAAGGTCACTGAAGCCCAGAGGAACCCACAGGGATGAGGCTTGGAGGCCACCCTCTTCCAAGGCCTTTCTGATCTCATGCCAAGTGGCCAGAGCATTCTAAACTTCTGGAAAACTCCACCTGGATTTCTGAGGTGGGCTGAGCTGAACGCACCACAGGTAGGGGTTGGCTCAGGACGTCATGCCTTGGGTATTCACATGTAGCCCAGTCCATGGGGCCAGTTGTCATGAGGTGACCTCACTCCAGGGGCTCCATTCCAGCCTCTAGGCACGTGGCTGATTTCTGTGGCCAAAAGAACATACAGTTCAGGGCCAGAGACCTGGGAACCAGTTCCTGGCAGTACCGATGTGTTATGTTGTACAGATGAATCTCTTCACCAATCTGGACCGTAGTTCCTCCCTCTGTACACAGTTCAGACATCCATAGGACTCACCGATCTGTGAGTTCAAAAGGGCTCATGTTAATCTTATTACTCCCACCTGCCGCTACAAGGTCTCCAGCTTCCTGCAAATCCCTGGGTTATTTCAGAAAGTCTCCAGCGGTATTGGACTTGTGCTCCACTCCCTGGTGCGTGAACTGTGCAGCTCACGCCTTGGCTCTTGGTTTGTAGCAATGGCACAGGCGTCCCCCAGGCGCTCCTTCCTGTACGCAGTGTGTACAGGCCCGTAAGGCAGCTCTTCCAGGAGTAACTCACGCTCCTTTTCTCAGTCTCTCTCTCTCTATTCAACCCTGACTGTGTTCAGGGGGCCGAGCCAGACATACACTTGCAAAATAGCCACCGTGTACACGAAAGATCACTACTCCTCTCTGACAACTGAGACTCTGCTTGTGGGTCAAGTTCATTCTATTCTGAGTGTCTCCCACCCTCAGGAAACTCCCTCTTGAAGAGGTCTTCTGAAGGGTCACCTCCTTAATTCTCCAGACACGCCCAGTCATCCTTGAATTTCTGAAGTGGCCTAAACCCAAATTTGGCTACAGATGTGCTGGGCATATGGGTATACCCAGTGTGTGTGTTGTTGTTGACTTTTTATGTTAATCCTCATCCAACGATATTTTTCCATTGATTTTTAGATAGAGTGGAAGGGATGGCGAGAGACACAGAGAGAGAAACATCAGTATGAGAGAGACACATCGATTGGTTGCCTCCTGCATGCACCCTGACTGAGGCTGGGGATTGAACCTACAACCGAGGTATGTGTCCTTGACCAGAATCGAACCCAAGACCCTTCAGTCTGCAGGCCACACTCTATCCACAGAGCCAAACCAGCTAGGGCTACCCAGTGTATTTTATTTGCTACATCAAGGAAAATGAACTCCCTTCCGTCATTCTACCTCCGTGGGTAAAAGTATTTCCCGTCTTCTCAATAGGTAGCTTAAGTTCATCTCGAAAACAAATCAACAGAACCCAGGGCATGCCTCATTGTCGGACATGTTTGCACTGTGTGCTGAGGTGAGGTGTTGGCAGGAAGCAGCAGCCATCGCTAATATCTAAATGATAGCAAGGCTCCTCCCTGGTCTCACCACAAACCAGACTCCTCTCAACTCCTTCACCACAGCTCTGGCAGCTGAATATGCTAACACTCCTTCAGCAACTGTGGGTGACTCCCTTCAAACGCTTGGATGGCCCAACGGGCGTGGCTCAGTGGTTGAGCATCATGGTTAGGGCACATGCCCAGGTTGCAGGCTGAGTCCCCAGTGGGGGGCATGCAGGAGGTAGTTGATCAATGATTCATCTCTCCCTTCCTCTGCCTTCCTCTCTGAAATTAATAAAAATATACTTTAAAAAAACAACAGCACACAGGTCATTAATTTAGAAGGTCTTTGCCAAACCTCACATTCTGGCAAGCAATAGGAACTCATTTGAGTTGACTAAAACCAAAAGGATACGTTTGTTTACAGGATATCACGAAGCCCTTAGAGCAGCGGTTCTCAACCTGTGGGTCGCGACCCCTTCGGTGGTCGAACGACCCTTTCACAGGGGTCGCCTAAGACCATCCTGCATATCAGATATTTACATTATGATTCATAACAGTAGCAACATTACAGTTAGAAGTAGCAAGGAAAATAATTTTATGGTTGGGGGTCACCACAACATGAAGAACTGTATTTAAAGGGCCAGAAGGTTGAGAACCACTGCCTTAGAGGAATCTCAATACAATGGGGTCTTCCAGGTGGTGGGAAAGAGCACCACATCTCCCCTATCCTTCTCTCTGTTGCGCTGCAGGCCACCTTTTTCCACCTCAGCAAAGATTGAAGGGGGTTGCCCCTTAGTGGCAAAAAATCCCAAATTTACATACACTCATTGAAAAGGCCCCAGAGACTAAGATCTCTGAATTCTACACTTTGGGGGGGGGGGGAGAATGTGATTGGGCCAGTTGGACACAAATGTCCACCATACAGTAGTCAGCTACGGCCAAGGGAACAGGGTCACATCCTAAATACAAACCAGCATCTGGCCACCTCACCCTCAGCCCCTGGTAGGGGGTGGATATTCTCCGGTGGAGGCTGTAGGGCTAGGCAGAAACACCAAATGTTCTTTGTTACCTGGGTAAAGCTCAGTCTTAATCCATAATTTGGCCCCAACTTTCTTCAGTCTCAATTCCTACCCTTCCTCCTCTGTCTCACATTGGCCTGTCCCCTTGGCCTGAAATATGCATTCCCCATCACCACCTGTCAAAATCTTCCCAGTCCTGTAAGGCATCAGGCCAACTTTTCCATGCCATCCGTTAGGACCTCTGACTAGACATGTAGTAACCAATTTCAGATCTAAAAGGGACTCCTGAATATCACCTAATTCAACCCTCCACCATCTCACACATGTCCCTTGTACTAAATCTTCAACCAGACCCTGCTTATCCACTTCCAGAGACTTCTCCGGGAGATCCTCTGCATTCCCAATGCCACTGCCGTAGGAAAGAACTTTGTTGTATTACACGCTCATTTGCTTTCTTGTGACTTGCATGCTTTAGACTTGGTTCCTCCCTGCTGATGTAAAAGCCAGGACGAGTCTGTTCTCTTCCCCATCTGGAAGACCCCTCAAAAATTTGGACAGAGCTCATGTCACCCCTTACTCTCCTCTCTTTCAGGCTGCACATTCTCAGTTATACCTACTATTTCCCATAAGGCACAGACTCAAGTCCTCTGCCACCGCAACAGAAACACCTGTTTCAACTACCCTTCTAAAATCTGGTGTCTCAAAATAAATGCAACAGAGATGTTCCAAGAAATTTTTTTAAAAATATATATTTTATTGATTTTTTACAGAGAGGAAGAGAGAGGGATAGAGAGTTAGAAACATCGATGAGAGAGAAACATCGATCAGCTGCCCCCTACACACTCCCAACTGGGGATTTGTCCGCAACCAAGGTACATGCCCTTGACTGGAATCGAACCTGGGACCTTTCAGTCCACAGGCCAACCTCTATCCACTGAGCCAAACCGGTCAGGGCTCCAAGAAATCATTTAATATAAAAGGGAAGAAAATCAAGTAAGTATACAGCAATAATAGGAAGTTACTTATACTGATTTAAAAATCCATTTTGTAAAAGACTATTCAGTCTTTTACAAAATATAGTATATTGACATGCACTGATATAGAAGTACTAGGGGCCCGGTGCACGAAATTCGTGCATGGCAGAAGGGTGGAGGTCCCTCAGCCCAGCCTTCCCCATCTCACAGTCTGGAACCCCTCAGTGGATGTCCTATGATGGCCCCAGTCTGCCAGGCGCCTTTTGTGTGTGTGTGTGTGTGTGTGTGTGTGTGTCGCCACTGGGGACCTGCCTCCAGCTGCATCTGAGGCTCAGAGCAGTCCTCCTGTGTGTGTCTACCTGCTGGGGGCCTGCCCCTAGGCACACTGTCGAAGCTTGGAGCAGGCACCCCCCCATGTTGATCTCTCAGACTCTTGCCCTCCCCTGCATGTTGTTCTCTTTTTTGAGCTGTGGCCAGAGCTGGGTGCTGCCTGCCTCTCAAGCTTGCCTACTGCCCATCTTCCTCCAGCTACCAGAAAGCAGGGAAAACCCCGCCTCATGGTCAGGCCAGCCTTTTCCTGCTCCCTGATCTCTGGAAGGGACCTGGGGAGCCGCCAAGCAGGCCCCCAGACTCCAAGAGCTTGCTTTCCCGCTCCCCAGTGGCCCCCAAAGGGCCTGGGGAGCCGCCAAGCAGGCCGCCGACTCTTTCCCACTCACCGGTCCCCTGAAGCCTTGCTTTCCTGCTCCCCGGTGCCCCACAAGGGGCCTGGGAACCCCACCAATCAGGCCACTGACCCCCCGCTGCCTCTTTCCCGCTCCCTGATGCCCCTCCAAGGGGCTGGGCAGCTGCCAAGCAGGCCCTCAGCCCCCACTGCCTCTTTCCCACTCCCCGGTGCCCCTCAAAGGGCCTGAGAAGCCGCCAAGCAGGCCGCCAACCCTGCCACCTCTTTCCCACTCACGGGTCCTGGGTCCTGCACTGTTCTGCCCTGCAGCCACTCTGTGCACTCGGGAGGTCCCTCAGCCTGGGCTGTGCTCTCTTGCAGTCTAGGACCCCTCTGGGGATGTCCACCTGCTGGCATGCCTGACCAGGCTGGGTGAGGGGCTGATGGCTGTCTCCAGGCTGGCCAAACTCCCCAGGAACGTCCCTCACCCCATTGGGTTGTGGCCAGCGTGGGTGACGGGCTGATTGGCCCTTTAAGGCTGCCCACAGCTCCCATTGACCCAATGTCCCAGCAAGGATGGCTGGACGCAGGTTTTTGAGGTTTATTTATCTTCTATAATTGATGCTGTTACTTTAAGGCGAGGCCTAGACATGTAACGAAACCTCCTCTCTGCTTCAGCTCACGGCCTCTATAATGAAACAATGTTGTTACTCATGTTGTTACTCTTAGACTCAGGCCCAGCCTGCTGGCCTGCTGTTTCCTTCAGCTCCCGAGGATTCTATGATTTATACATTGTTGCAAACGTGTTTTGCTTTCAGGCAAGGATAAGCGAGCCAGTGCGCAGGCAGTTTCACTTTCACTCCTGCCACAATGGAAGCTGCCATTTACTCTGTGAGTGGCGGCCGCCATGTTGGTTGGGCTAATTTGCATACAATCGCTCTGATTGGCTGTTGGGCGTCCCGAAGAAATGATCAATTTCAATATTACGCTTTTATTAGTTAAGATTGTCATAATAATGCAAGTTTTAAAAAAGCAAATTAGGCTCTGGCTGGCTGGCTCAGATAGTTAGCGAGTCTTCCTGATATGCCAAGGTTTCAGGTTTGAGTGCTGGTCAGGATACATATGTGAATCAACCAATGAATGTATAAATAAATGGAACAACAAATCTCTCTCTCTCTCTCTCTCTCTCTCTCTCTCTCTCCCTTAAATCAATAAATAAATTTTTATAAAAAATAAATTACAAAACTGTGTGTGTTACATCTTGTTTATCTGCTAAGCAGGCAGCCTTTCTTTCCAACATCTCTGCCTCTTAAACATTTTAGTATTTCAGTGTACATATTAATACAGATAGAGGACAATTTTACTAAATTCTGCATAGTTATTCCTAGACTGTAGAGATGTCTTGAGTTATCTCTAGAGTCTAGAGGTGAGGTTGGAGGCTTTCATACAATGATATGTATCTGTGGTGTTTGGATTTATTTCTAAAGAGCACAGAAAGCCCAGCCCATGTGGCTCAGTGGTTGAGTGTTGACCCAAGAACCAGAAGGTTACTGGTTTGATTCCTGGTCAGGACACATGCCCAGATTGTTGGCTTGATTCCTAGTAAGGGGTGTGCAGGAGGCAACCAATCAATGTTTCTTTCTATCCCTCTCACTCTCTCTCTCTAAAAATCAATAAAAACATATTTAAAACCCTCTCTGGTTTGGCTCAGTAGATAGAGCATCGACCTGGGGACTGAAGTGTCCTGGGTCTGATTCTGGTCAAAGGCACATGCTCAGGTTGCAAGCTTGGTCCCCAGCAGGGGGCATGCAGGAGGCAGCCAATAAAGGATTCTCATCATTGTTTCTAGCTCTCTCTCCTTCTCCCTTCCTCTCTGAAATCAATAAAATTGTATATATTTTTAAACATGTTAAAAAAAATAGTACAGAAAACAGTAACAATAAAGGTTTTGCAATGCTTTGTGAGGTCTATCAGGGTATTGATCTCTTCCCTCATTCACATTCTTTCCATTTATTCATCCCATACTGGGCCTTGGGCTATGGAGACCAGCCATGAGAAGCTCACAGTGTCAGAGAAAACCTTGCGTGACTCATGCTGGAACAGAGTAAGTCCCATGGCTATGGAGTCCCAGGGGAGGGACTTCCTGGCGTCTTGAAGATAATACTGTTTGGTGAGAACAAAGGACTTTTGGGTGACGGAGAGAATTCTGTGCAAAGGCCTGGAGCTGGGAGAACTGCACTGCCTTCTGTCTACCCTCCACCTGACTCCATCCTAGTGTAAGCCACCACCTTGCTGGCTCTCGGCTGCATCCTACTCCTCCCATCTATTCTCCTAGCAGCTAGATGGTCTTTTTTCTTAAATATATTTTTACTGATTTCAGAGAGGAAGGGAGATCGAAACATCAATGATGAGAATCACTGATCAACTGCCTCCTGCATGCCCTCTACTGGAGATCGAGCCTGTAACCCAGGCATGTGCCCTGTTTGGGAATCAAACCTTGACCTCCTGGTTCATGGGTCCACGATCAACCACTGAGCCACACTGGCCAGGTCAAACTGATCTTTCAAAACCCTAAATACAACCAAGTCATCCCCCTGCTTAAAACCAATCCTGTGGCTTCTCCTTTTAGGATAAAAAGTCCAAAAATCCTTCATATGGCCCATTAGATCTTGCACCCAACCCATCAAGAAATTAGTTGACTCTACCTTCAAAAAAAGCCAGAATCTCATCACCTCTTACTATCTCCAATGTAACCACCTCATACGAGCCACCATCTTCTCTCCTCTGGGTTTTTGCAGGAGCCCCTCACTGTCTGTCTGCACCTACTCCCCACCCCATCTGACCTCACTCAACGGCCACGTCACTCTTCTGGCCTGAATGTTCCAGTGGCTCCTATCTTACCCAGAGCCAAATCCAAAGGCCTTACAGTGCCCCCCATATACATCTGGCCTTTCACTGCCTCTCTCCCATCACCTCCTCCTGCTCTCTCCCTCACCCACATGTCACAAGCTGTACTGGCTTCCTTTCAGTTCCTCTAACACATAAGGCCTGCTTCATCTCAAGTTCTTTGCCGTGGGTGTTTCTCTGCCTGGAATACTGTTCCCCCGGATTATCACATCATTTTCTCCCTCACCACCTTTAAACCATCCTCTCATTCTCTGTCTGTAGCTCTGAATCCTCCTTTCTCTGACTTCTGTCATTACTCTGAGTCTCTTTCTCTCCTTCTTTCTCTCTTTCTCTCCCTCTCATTCTTATGGCAAGAGGTGGGTGATTCACAAGGGCTTCTCACATTTACCCCAGATACAAAGCTCAAGCTTCCTGCCACGTAGGATGTGGCCATGGGTGCTGTTTAAGTATTCTGAGGCATAGCCTATTGCTGAAGTCCCATGGGACAGCCTCTGGGAGGTGAGGGTTGGGAACTCGGGGCTGTGTCTGGTGTGTGTCAGGCCCAGGTCAGGAACCAGCAATGGGGACACTGGCCTGGATGTTGGGCCAGAGTGGTGGAATCTCACACAAACGTGACAGGTTTTGGACCTCTGGGGTTAGAGGGCAGATTAAAAGCTATAGCAAAGGTCAGGTTACGTCAGTCCTACCGTGACCTGTGAGGCCCTACATCCTGTGCTACCTTCCCACCCTTTGCACATCTTTCCTACATTCCTCTGTCCTCTGTTCACCAGTCACCCTGGCCTCCTTGCTCTCTTAGGACACCTAGGCATTCCCCTGCCTCAGGGCTTTTGCTCTGCCTGAGATACTCCTCTTTCTGCATTATTTCTCTCTTAGTCCTTTACTTCAAAACCATTTTTTCAGTCAGGCCTTCCCTGGCCACAATCACACAATACCCATTCTGACCCTCCTTTCTGCAGACTTTATGTTTTCTCCTCAGTATCTGTCCCTAAGTAACAAATGGTTCTTTATAGCTATTGCTATCTCCATTAGGATGGCAGCTCCGTGAGGACAAAGGTTTTTTTGTCTGTTCTGTTCATTGCTATAGCTCCAGTATCTAGTGCAGTGATTGGCACAAGGGAGGTCTTTCACAAATACTTGTGATGAACCCAGGGAGGGGGCTGAGCATCTATTAGATCCAGATATTTTTCAGCCATTATTTTATTTCTTTTTTTTTTTTTCTGGTCTAGTGACATTGTTTTCTTTTCTTCTTCTTTTAATCTTTATTGTTGAAAGTATTACACATGTCCACTCCCCCCACCCCCTTGACCTCTTCTAGCCTGCCCCCACCCCTGTGCCCGCCCCAGGCCATCACCACCCTATTGTCTGTGTCCAGGGGTTATGCATCTATGCATACAAGGTCTTTGGTTGATCTCTTCCCTCCCCTGCCTTCCCTCTGAGATTCCACAGTTGGTCCCATGCCTCTGTCTCTGGATCTACCTTCTTCATTAGATTCCACATATGAGTGAGATCATGTGATCCTTGTCTTTCTCTGACTGACTTATTTCCCTTAGCATGATACTCTCCAGGTCCCTTCATGCTGTCTCAAAGGGTAAGAGAGCCTTCTTTTTACTGCTGTATAGTATTCCTTGGTGTAACTGTACCACAGCTTTTTTATCCACTCATCTACTGATGGGCACTTGGGCTGTTTCCAGATCTTAGCTATTGTAAATTGTGCTGCTATGAACATAGGGGTGCATACATTCTTACTAGAACACAAAACAAAACAGAATGGTACCATTTTTGTTTTGTTTTGTTTGTTTGTTTTTTAAAAGTGTAAGTAATACACACAACACACAGTACACTGCTTAACACAGTATGGTGGGAATGACAGGGTGCCCCCTGGCGTTCAGTGTGAGGTGGTGGCCCTCCATGTACATGAAGAAAACTAAAATACGCTTAGCTAAGGTATTAATAATATTTCTGTCTGGGAGGAGGGATTTCAACTTCCTTCTTACTAAGCTGCATTTTGTGATTTTTCTACAATGACAATTCATCAAAAGTGTACTGAACTTACTGAAGTATTTTCCGTGTACTGAAAATATACTGAGTGTATATTTTACCACAATAAAGACCATTTTTTAAAGTGTTAGTTTTGGTCCAAGATGGGGGTGTAGGAAGACCTGAACTCACCTCCTCCCACAAACACATCACATTTACACCTTCAGACAGAGCGATGTGCCTGAAGTCTAAAGGCTGACTAAACAGCTTCTGCAACACAAATGAGAGAGAGAGAGAGAGAGAGAGAGAGAGAGAGAGAGAGAGAGAGAGAGAGAGAGAGAGACGACCTAAGAAATGGTAGCAGAGACAGAGACGGAGTACCATGGGAACCCCACCCCAACACCCTGCCCTGCTGTTGACAGGGATCATTGAAGGGCATAGTAAAAAACAACAGGTCCGGCTGGCATGGCTCAGTGGTTGAGCATTGACCTATGAACCAGGATATTCACTTGCCAGCAGGGAGCAGGCCTAAGCTGCAGTCAGACATCCTTAGGGCTGCTGAGGAGGTAGGAGAGGCTCCACCCACCGCTGTACTGGTAACCGTCAGCCTGGTTTGTGGCTGAGCAGAGCTCCCCCTGTGGGAGTGCACTGATCACCAGGGGCAGCTCCTGCATTGAGCGTCTGCCCCATGGTGGTCAATATGTGTCATAGTGACCAGTCATTCCTAGTCGTTCTGCTGTTAGGGTCAATTTGTGTATTATCCTTTTATTATATAGGATAGAAGCCTGGTGCATGGGTGGGGGCCGGCTGGTTTGCCCTGAAGGGTGTCCCAGATCAGGGTGGGGGTCCTGCTGGGGTGCCTGACCAGCCTGGGTGAGGGGCTGATGGCTGTTTGCAGGCTGGCCATAGCCCCTTCAAGGTGGGTGTCCCCCTTAGGGTGCCTGGCCAGCCTGGGTGAGGGGCTGATGGCTGTTTGCCCCCCAGCAGGAACCCTCACCCCATGAGGGTGGGGCCATCCTGGGTAAGGGCCTGATGGCTGTTTGTAGGCTGGCCACAGCCTCCAGCCACCCAAGCTCCCAGTGAGGCTGGCTGGAAGCAGGTATCTGGGGTTTATTTATCTTCTATAATTGAAACTTTGTTGCCTTGAGTGGAGGCCACAGCCGGTCTAGGCAGGCAGCTTCTTCCATCGCCAGGGCAATGAAGCCTCCTGTTTGCTTTAGCTCTGTGGCTGCTGGCTGCCATCTTGGTTGGGTTAGTTTGCATATAGTCACTCTGATTGGCTGGTGGGCGTGGCTTGGGATGTAGCGGAGTGAAACAATTAGCATATTACTCTTTTATTAGATTAAATTATGTATAACAGGATATTGTAAAAATTAAGTTATGACATTTTTATTAAATATTTCTTACATACTGTTATATTGGCTGGGCTGTAAAAATATTTGTTGTGGGCCACATGTGGCCCATCGGCAGTGACATGCTTGCCCAAGAGGGATTCAATAGCAGAATAGTTGACTTAGAATAACGACTCAGTGAGCTGAAAGACAAGGTAGTAGAAATCATCCAATAAGAACAGCAAAAAGGAAAAAAAATCCAGAAAAGTATTAGGATAGTTAAGGGACCTCCGGGATAACATTTAAATCATAGGGGTCCCAAAAGGAGAAGAGAGAGAAAAAAGGACAGAAAACCTATTTATTTGTTTATTTATTTTTCCATTGATTTTTAGGGAGAGTGGAAGAGAGAGGGAAAGACCAAGAGAAACATTGATGTGAGAGAAACACATCAATTGGTTGCTTCCTGCATGAGCCCCAACCAGGGCCTGGGCCGAGAAGGAGCTTGCAATCAAGGTATATGCTCTTGACCGGAATCAAACCTGGGACCCTTTGGTCCACAGGCCAACACTCTATCCACTGAGCCAAACTGGTTAGGGTGCAGAAAACCTGTTTAAAGAAATGATGGCCCAGCTGGCATGGTTCAGTGGTTGAGCTTTGACCTATGAACCAGAAGGTCACAGTTTGATTCCTGGGCAGGGCACATGCTTGGGTTGCAGGATCAATCCCTAGTGTGGGGCATGCAGGAGGCAGCCAATCAATGATTATCTCTCATGATTGATGTTTCTATCTCTCTCTCCCTCCCCCTTTCTCTCTCAAATAAATTTTTAAAATACATAAAAAAAGAGAAAAAAAGAAATGATGGCTGAAAACTTCCCCATCGTGGTGAAGGAAACATATCTGATCCAGGAAGCATAGAGTCCCAAACAAGATGAATCCAAAGAGGCCCACACCAAGACAGATTCTAATTAAAATGCTAAAAATTAAAAGAAGCAAGAGAAAAGCAGCTAGTTGTATACAAGGGATTCCCACATAAGACTATGTGAAGCCGAGACCAGCACAGCTAAGGTTCAAGGTCTGGAGAAGGGGCTGATGCACAAACGGATATACTAGACAAGAAACATAAATTTAGAAGGCATGGGGAGCCAGGTGGAGACCTTCTCTCTAGTGGAGAGGTTCTCTGAATGCCTGGACCCATTAACTTTTTATTTACTAGAATACACATTTGCCCTTTAGCAAAGCAAACAGACATATGAATGGTAAGGTTTGGTAAACAATAAAGGATTGCCCTCATCATTCAGCCAGCAGCAGGGTAATACAATGCCAATTTTCAGCCCTTGCTGAATATCAAAGTCCATTACCCTTCTAATGGACTTCTCCCATAATTACGCTAACTACTTGTTGGTCTTAGCCTCCAGCAAGACTATCAGTTAATTTTTTAGCAAAAACTTTGCAGGTCAGAAGGGAATGGCATCATATATTCAAAATGACAAAAGGAAAAACCTACAACTAAGAATACTCTATGCAGCAAAGTTACTCAAAATTGAAAAAGAGATAATTTCCAGAAAAGCAAAAGTCAAAAGCGTTCATCACCACTAAACAGCATTAAAAGAAAAGTTAAAGGGCCTTGGTTGGTGTGTTCAGTGGTTGGAGCTCATGCATGAAAAGGTTGTGGGTTCAAGTGTCAGTCAATTGCAAATATCTGGGTTGCAGGTTTAGTCCTTGGGCCTAGGCAGGGTGCGTGCTAGAGGCAACCAATTGATGTGTCTCTCCCACATCTATGTTTTTCTCTCTGTCTCTCTTTCTTTGTTTTTCTCTCTCTGTCTCTCTCCACCACCCCCCCACCCCACCCCCGCCCTTCCACTCTCTCTAAAACAAAGAAAAAAAATCAATGGAAACAATATTCTTAGGTGAAGATTAACAAAACAAAACACACCAAAAAATGTTAAAGGGACATTTTTTTAACTAAAAAATAAAAGGCCAAAACTAAAAATAAGAAAATATAGGAAAGAAAAATCTCATTGATGAAGGCAAACATTCAGTAATTGTAGTGGATCAAGCTAATATGAAGGTCAAAAGACAAAAGTAGTAAGAGCATGTATAACTACAGTAATGAATTAAGGGATACACATACACACACAAAGATGTAAAATGTGATGTCAAAAACAAATGGGGGGAGGGGAGAATTTAAAAAAAAGTGCTTTTGCCCTGGCTGGTTTGGCTCAGTGGATAGAGTGTCAGCCTGTGGACTGAAGGGTCCCAGGTTTGATTCCAAGTCAAGGGCACATGCCCAGGTTGCAAGCTCAATCCGCAGTGTGGGGTGTGCAGGAGGCAGCTGATCAATGACTCTGTCTCATCACTGATGTTTCTATCTCTCTCCTTCTCCCTTTCCCTCTGAAATCAATAAAAAAAATTTTTTTTTTAAATAGTGCTTTTTATTTTTTTTTATAACCCAGATTACCTAAAAGTTCCGCATTTTCTGGCGTATAAGAGGACTTTTTAACCCAGGAAAATTTTCTCAAAAGTCAGGGGTCGTCTTATATGCCGGTGTTGCCTTATAGGGCATATGGGTCGCTGCATACGGTGGGGGGAGCTCAAAAAACGGCCGCACTCCATTCATTTCAATGGAGCCGGACGGAGACCACAAGTGTCTCCTGTCGGCTCCTTTTTGTGCCGCATACGGTCTCCGTCCGGACTTTTTAACCCAGGAAAATCTCAAAAGTTGGGGGTCATCTTATACGTCCAGTTGTCTTATACGCCGGGAAATATGGTAGTGCTTTTAGAATGCGTTTGAACTTAAGTGACCATCAACTTAAAATAGGTTGGTATAAACATAGCTTTTTTAAAAGAGATTTTTTAAATTTTATGTATTGATTTTAGAGAGAGAAGAAAAAAGAGAAACATCAATTTGTTTTTCCACTTATTTAAGCATTCATTGGTTGATTCTTGTATGTGTCCTGACCGGGGAATTGAACCCAAAACGTTGGCACATTGAGACAATGCTGCAGCCAGTGGAGCTACCCAGCCAGGGCTATAGCTTTTTATATATAAATGTTATGGCAATCACAAATCAAAACCTATAATAGATATAAAGAAAAAGGAACCCAAGCAAATCACTAAAGAAAGTCATCAATGTACCAGAAAAGAGAGCAAGAAAAAAAGAAAATAACAGAAAACTATAAAAAACTCACAAAAATCCAGAGAAACAATAAATAAAATGGCAATAAGTACATACCTACTCATACATAAAAAAGAATAAAATCTTTCCATTGGCGACAATATGTATGGACCTAGAGGGTATTATACTAACTGAAGTAAGTATTGGACAGAAAAAGACAAATACCATATCATTTCTCTTGTATGTGGAATTTAAAAAACAAAAACAAGTAAAACAGAAACAAACTAATAGAGGTACCAGAGGCAGGAGATGGGGGGTTGGGTAGAAAAGAGGAGGGGATTAAGAAATACAAATATCCAGTTATAAAATAAGTCTCAGGGATGTGATGTACAGTATAAGGAACAGAATTTTTAAAGAAATTTAGAATATCCTGGCCCACCTAGCCATGAAGTCATAATATTATCGTAATACCTATGTATGGTGACAGATAGTTACTAGACTTATTGCAGTGATTGCTTTGTAAGGTATATAATTGTTGAATCACTATGTTGTAGAGCTGAAACTAATATAATATGTGTGTAAACTACTAGTATAATTAAGAATAAATGTTTAGCCCTAACCGGTTTGGCTCAGTGGATAGAGCATCGGCCTGCGGACTAAAAGGTTCCAGGTTTGATTCCGGTCAAGGGCATGTACCTTGGTTGTAGGCACATCCCCAGTAGGTGTGCAGGAGGCAGCTGATCGATGCTTCTCTCTCATCAATGTTTCTAACTCTCTATTCCTCTCCCTTCCTCTCTGTAAAAAAATCAATAAAATATATATATTTTTAAAAATGTTAAATTGGAAAAAAGTATATTCAATCTTAAAGCATAGTGTTATAATTCTAAATTATTGTCACAATGGGAAATAAACTTTAATAGCCTCATCCCAATGTCTTTGTTGTATGTGAGAAACAAATGAGGGACTGGTACTCAGATCTTTCCTTGCCTCTCCTTTGCCTGTTCTCCCAAACTCACGTCAAGGTTTTTACCTTTGAAATCTTTGACTCACATGCTTTAATCCAAATGGTAAATATAGATTAGTGGATCTCTCAGTAAAAAAAAAACACAACAAAACACAAAACACATACACACACACACACACACACAAAAAAAAAAGTTGTTTTAATTTAATTATTATGTATAATTTAAAATACATTTTTATTGATTTCAGAGAGGCAGAGAGAGATAGAAACATCAATGATGAGAGAGAATCATTGATTGGCTGCTTCCTGCACGCCCTCTACTGGGGATCAAGCCCGCAAACCAGGCATGTGCCCTTAGTCAGAATCGACCCCAGGACTCTTCAGTCCTCAGGCTGATGCTTTATCCACTGAGCCAAACCAGCTAGGGCGAGAAAAATATTTTTTTAAATGGATGCTTTCAAATGTCCATGATACTGTCACAAAAATCACCCTCAAGAGTCCCACGTGAATTGCCTGCACGTGAACTTGTTCTGTGCCCAGTGGCTTGGTCACCAGCCAAGACAAATTCATGACCTGTTTTGCACTGACCCAAGTGAACATTGATTGCTTCCAAGTAGAAGCAATAGGGAACTAGATGAATAAAAGCCTTCCCCCAAAAGGAGTCCTGCTTCCTCAAGCGGCATGGTGCGGGTTATCGAAATTACCCAGTGGCCCCCAGGATGTAGGGTAGAACAGCAGCCTTCAGTTCAAACAGACCTGGCTCTGCATTTTCACAGGTTGATTCCCAGATGGTGACTTTGTGCAAGACGTCACCCACCGAGAACCTCAGTTTTCTCATCTGTAAAATGGAAATAATAATACGAATCTCCTGTGGCTGTTCCGAGGAGGTACATAAGTGTGAAATGCTCAGCACCTTGCCCTGGCTCTTCGTATGTGCTCAGCAAAGTGTCCTGTATAAGATGCCGTATTTATTCAACAAAGGTGATTGCCATGTAACGTGCTAGGGAAACCAGGGTGGAGAAAAAGGGCAGTTCCTGCCCGGTGGTGCTTACAGACTAGTGAGACAAACAGCTAGTCATGGTGTAATTACATGAATAAAGAATTACAAATTGACCCTAGCCAGTTTGGCTCGGTGGATAGAGCGTCGGACTGCTGACTAAAAGGGTCCCGGGTTTGATCCCAATCAAGGGCACATGCCCAGGTTGTGGGCTCCATCCCCAGCAGAGGGTGTGCAGGAGGCAGCCGATCAATGATTCTCTCTCATCACTGATGTTTCTCTCTCTCTCTCTCCCTCTCCCTTCTCTCTGAAATCAATATATATATATATATATATATATATATATATATATATATATATATATTTTTTTTAAGTTAAAAAAAGTCATGATAATAAAAACTTAGAAGAAAAAATAATTACAAATTGTGCTAAATGCTGAGAGGGAAGAGTCCAAAGGGGAAAGTCTAAAAAAATAACCAGGAACAACTTATCTAGTCACTGATTAACCCAGGTGAGGTGACTACAGGTAGAACAGAATGTCCCTTTAGTGACATTCAGATTCTTCACATGTACAATGTGCTGAACATTTTGCAAACAACGTTTCGTAACTGAGGTTTCATATGACCATCATTTTACAGAAGTGGAAACTAGCATGTAAAGAGGTTAGATAGCCCTAGCTGGTTTGGCTCAGTGGATAGAGCGTC
Source organism: Murina feae (assembly GCA_004026665.1). Classification (NCBI taxonomy): domain Eukaryota; kingdom Metazoa; phylum Chordata; class Mammalia; order Chiroptera; family Vespertilionidae; genus Murina; species Murina feae. Next base: position 37,126 of record PVJC01013279.1, read on the forward strand.
AGGCTGTGGACTGAAGGGTCCTGGGTTTGAATCTGGTCAAGGGCACATACCTCAGTTGCAGGCTTGATCCCCAGCCCTGGTCAGGGCATGTGGGAAGGGCGTGTGGGGAATGTGTCTCTCTCACATCCATGTTTCTCTCTGTCTCTCGCCCTCCCTTCCAATCTCTCTGAAACAAAACAAACAAAAATAAATAGAAAAATATTCTTGGGTGAGGATTAACAACAACAAAATTTCTAAAAAAAAAGAGAGAGAGGGAGAGGGAGATTGTATAACTTCCTCAAGACCTTGCTTTTCCCAGAGGCAATCAATGTTAACAGTTTCTAGTTGCATACAGTTCCCCCTCTTACAACAAATAGTAGTATTCTATACATACAGTTCTGAAGCTTGCTCTCTGCTCTCAACAAACCTCACAGGCACATAAGCTGGTGATCTCTGGAGCAGGTTGGATGCATATACTGCTCCACTCTACACTGCCTGTAACCTTCAATAGGTCATTTAATTGCGTTGTGCCTTATTTTCCTTATTTATAAGGTGTGGAAAGAATCCTAACTCCAAAGGTTTCATGAGAATTAAATAAGTTAATATAGGTAAAGCATGTAGAACTGTGCCTATTAGAACTGTAACTATTAGCAATATAATTACATCAATGTTTTCTCATGCTTTTCACAGTTTTTTGGTAGCTTATTATATAAATATATCAATTTATTTTAATTATAATGAAAAAAGATTTGTTTCCAGTATACTGATATTATAAACAGCACAGCAATAACTTAGTATTTTCCACTCAGGCTGGTGACGACATCTGTAGGATAAAGTTCTAGAACTGGAACTTCTGGATCAAAGGTGTTATGTGCAGTTATAACTTTGATAGATACTGGTAACGACCCTTCATGATAATCATAGATTCTCCCATCTATTAACTTAAAGAATACAGAAACTTAGGAAAACTAGGTACTGTGTTGTCTGGATGAGTCAACAGATGCTGGTAAAGGGAAAGTGACTCACACAGAGTTGGTGGTGGAAACAGCACCAGAACCCATGCAGGTGTCTGGAGACCTCAAATTCCTTGCATTATTTTGATGCAGCAGTTTGCTTATTCAATTTATCATTCTTTCCGATTTTTTCCACGGGTTATTTTTCCTTCCCACGTGAC